>PVKC010004914.1:0-34482 GCA_004027635.1 Crocidura indochinensis | reverse complement strand
ATGTTTAGCATAAAATATGTATGATAACATCATCCTTCTAATGCCTAATAAGCATAGGTAGGCAATCTATTTTATTTATAGAGTGATTCAAAAGAAAACAGAAAAAGAAAAATAGGATGAATTACAAAAGTGACTGCTTTAATAGACTTCTTTTCATTAACAGATACCTTACATTCTGAGATAAGAGAGTTAGATTGTTTTCATTTGAATCATATTTGGACTTTTATTATCACATATCATGATGTAGTTTGACTGGTGCGATTTATTTTACAGGAGATCATTGAAAAATAGAGACCATAATGTTTACTATATAATATTTCTTTGAATTATGGCTTATTTACAGAAAATAAATTGTGAATAGTTATGGAAGTTAGCATAAGGCAATATCAGAGTTAAACTGCATTATGTTGTCTATTTTTTTGTATCTATTTGGGTCACCATATTTGAAGAATCTTTTTAAGAACGGAAATCTTGGGGCCAGAGCGGTGGTGCAAGCAGTAGAGTGTCTGCCTTGCATGTGCTAACCTAGGACTGATTGCAGTTCGATCCCCGGGCATCCAATATGGCCCCCCAAGCCAGAAACAATTTCTGAGCACATAGCCAGGAGTAACCCCTGAGCGTCACCGGGTGTGGCCCAAAAACCAAAAAAAAAAAAAAAAAAAGTGGGGGGAAATCTGCAAGGATTCTTAAGTTTGAACGATAAAAGGACAGTGAGGATATTATCTAATGCAGATCAAATCATAACACTGAGCACTGGAACCTAAATGGCACCTCTGATTTCCCAAAACAAAAATTACTGGATTATTTATTTATTTATTTGGTTTTTGGGCCACACCAGTGACGCTCAGGGGTTACTCCTGGCTATGTGCTCAGAAGTCGCTCCTGGCTTGGGGGACCATATGGGAAACTGGGGTATCGAACTGCTGTCCATCCTAGGTTAACACAGTCGAGGCAGGCACCTTACCTCCAGCGCCACCGCCCGACTCCCAAATTACTGGATTTATTGTGGACAATTTCTCTGTGTAAAAGAATAAGTATAATTTTGTTTTTTCCACATTCATTTAAACATGCAGTTGATTTTATTAACTGTTATTTTATGGAAACCACTGCATCTGATTCAGAAATGACAGAATCAAAACAAAGAACTTTTTTTTTTTTGATTTTTGGGCCACTCCCAGCGGTGCTCAGGGGTTACTTCTGGCTATCTGCTCAGAAATCGCTCCTGGCGGGCAGGAGGGACCATATGGGGCTCCGGGATTCGAACCAACCACCTTAGGTTCTAGATCAGCTGCTTGCAAGGCAAAACCGCTGTGCTATCTCTCCGGGCCCCCAAAGAACATATCTATCTATCTATCTATCTATCTATCTATCTATCTATCTATGTATATATACATATATATATATATATATATATATTGGTTTTTGGGTCACACCCGGCAGTGCTCAGGGGTTACTCCTGGCTCCATGCTCAGAAATTCCTCCTGGCAGGCGCGGGGGACCATATGGGGCACCGGGATTTGAACCAATGACCTTTTGCATGAAAGGCAAATGCCTTACCTCCATGCTATCTCCCGGACCCCCCAAAGAACATATTTTGTTAAATAACTTACATAACAATAATGAACAATAATGTCAATGTGAGAGTTTGGTTTCATGGAGGTAATAAGAGAATAATATAAAAAAAATTTGCTTTTGTTTTGGACCCACACCTGACAGTGCTCAGGGTTACTCCTGACTATACTTAATGAATCACTCCCTGTGGGCTCAAAGGATCATATGGAGTGCCTGGAATTGAACCTAGGTCAACCACATGCAAGGCATGTGCCCTATCAGTCATACTATTGATTCATCCCCAGTATAAGAATTATTTCATAATAAGTGCTGTTTTAAAAATTGTCTAACACATTCCCTTATTCCATCAAAGGGAAAGGAAAGTGCTTTTCTTGGATAGTGCCCAGCAGCAGCCACAAGGCAGCATCAGCAATATCTCTCCTTCTTGATTCAAAATCTGCTACTGTTCCATAACCCTGGGAGGCTTGGCTACATTTATTTTCTCCCTTTTGGTGCGTCTGATTGTTATGTTAGCAGTTTGAATCTGCTATATTTTACAGACAGTCCCCTGTCATCTAGTTTAGATTCAGAATTCTCCCCACAGAGACAGAATGAGGATTCTTGATAATGATATATGGACAATTGCAAAGTTGTACTGCTAGTTTGAGTTGAATTATAGAAGCATCCTACCTAGGACAGTGCGTTTAGATGCAGAAACTATTAGTATATAGCAGGGGTCCTCAAACTTTTTAAACAGGGGGCCAGTTCACTGTCCCTCAGATCGTTGGGGGCAGGACTATAGTAAAAACAAAAACTAGGAACAAATTCCTATGCATACTGCATATATCTTAGTTTGAAGTGAAGAAACAAAATGGGAACAAATACAGTATGTGGCCCGTGGGCCATAGTTTGAGGACCACTGGTATATAGCAAGTAAGTTGTTATATTTATTATCTTCATAATGTGTTAAAGAAAAACATTGATCTGAGTTTTTGATGTATATAGCTTTCCAAGTTATTCTGAAGAAAGAAAATTGTGAGACATTAAAAAGCCATGTCCCTAGTCTCACTTGTTGCAGATTCTCAACAATATTCATAAAATGTTCTCAGATAGTCTTGAAAATTTGACAACTGAACTAAAGTTTCTTGTCAAATGTAATGTGTATTTTATTCATTGTTTCTCTTATTAATCAAACAAACAACAAAATTTGTATCTAAGTATAATATCCTTTTTTCTGATTTAAGAAAGTTTTAAAATTATAATCCTTTGATGGTGCTCTTTAGATGTTTACAAAGAAGGTGCTATATTGAACTGATTATAATTAAATTGACTCCATCAGTTCCTAGTGTGAGTTCTATATTAATCACACACACAAAAAATCACTTACCTATGAACTTCACTTTTCCCATAAGACTTTGCAAATATTTATGATATGTCTTATGGCATGTTATTATAGACCATAACTATGGTAGAGTGTTTTGAGGATGAAATAGGAAACCCAATACATTTTCTTTTTTTTACAAGTTATCATATAAGTACTGATCAAGTGTTTTAAGTATTTTAATTTGATTTAATATTATTGAATAGTAGAGCTTATGGGATAGGAGTTACCCAATCATGGTATTGTTAAATTATATTATTAGAATTTATTTGCATAAAAGAAAAAGTCAACCATTTTCTTGTTCATATTGATGATGTAATGAATTTATTGCTTTGGGAAATGTGTTCTGCCACTTTTTATAATGTGGTTGCCTCAGAAAACTTTGCTTTCTAAAAATCAAATTTCCCAACCATCAAGTTATTGGTACTTAACCATGTGATTGCATGTTATTGAGCTTTAAATCCCTAACTACAGCTTACAGTGTGGAACTTACATGTGAATCAAATCATTCTTTGTGATTTAATCTCAGAAAATAATGTATTTTAAGAGTATTTATAGTTGAGGAGATAGGACAAAGGGTAAAACCATTCCCTTGGCATTCGACTAGCATCTCATATGGTTCCCTGAGCACCACCAGGAGTGATTCCTTTGTGCAGAGCAAGAAGTAACTCTTATCACCACTAATTATGACCCAAAAACCAAACCAAAACAAAATAAGAGTATTTGTAATTATCTAAATATTGTTTCCATGTATTTTGTAACTACTTAAATAATTGTTCCCTATGCCTTACTACAGCATTTTGGTATAGATCATTGTCAGATCCATTCTCTTGGTTTTTTTTATTGTTTTTGTTTTTTGGGCCATACCTGAAGATGCTCATAGGTTAATCCTGACTCTGTATTCAGGAATCACTCCTGGCAATGATCAGGGATCATATTGGTTGCTGGCTTTAGAACCTGGGCCAAGAGCATGCAAATACCTTATCCACTAAACTGTTTCTTTGCCCCCCTCATATCATTCTTAAATGTGTTATGTACAGCTACATAGTTAAGTAAAACTACATAAAGTTTTAAAGGTAGTTATTCATTTAATTATAAAATATTTAAAATTTTCTTTAAAATGCACCTTTCAAACACTTACATGTGTGAGATCTTCCAAAATATAAAGCACGCACAAATAAATGAAGACTAAAATCTAGATTTTATTCTTTCAGTTAGTTGGGGAAAGATGTGCATGTTCTAATTTTCTCCAGAAACACAATTCAGTAGAATCAAATGTGCAACAGGAAAGGTAGACCATGATTTCTAATAGTATTGAAGAGATAAACTTCTGATAACTTTTTGTTTTGTTTTGTTTTTGGGCCACACCTAGACTGCTCAGGACTTATTCCTGGCTCTACACACAGTGATCATTACTGGCAGGCTTAGGGGACCTATGGGGTACCTGAGTTCAAAGCAGGAATAGCCATGTGCAAGACAAAGACCCTACACACTATATTATGGTTCTTCTGGCTCAACTTCTGAAGATGTGTAATGCTAACACTGGTACTCTGTGTAACCTTAAGTAGTTCAGCACTCTTTTGGTAAAGTAACTACCAATGAAAAAAATAGGTTTTTCTAAAAAGTTTCATAGGCTTACTTACAGCTTGCTTTTGAGATGGAGTTACTAAAATTCAGATAGAATAAGCAGGACAGTACTGAGCTTCAGTCACTGACTTTTCCCATAGAACTATGCTTGGGCTCTCATCTTAATGCTAGAAACCAAACTATAATATTTTATGGTTGTGAACAGAATAAATTACCATTTGCTATTTCCTGTTCTATTGAACTGTGGTCTTAGAGCTTCCAGCTGAAGGGCAATTATTGATTTAATATACTGTATTTTTTAATCTGTTCACTTTTAGAATAGCTTTGCCATCTTTGTTTGTTCTTATTCTCAGGAAATGGGACACAAATCAAATCCTAAGTCAGTATGACGTACATCTAATTTAGACTTTGCTCTTGCAAAATGATTTTACAGGATATTGGTTATTCTGTGGGTAATCTTTCTTATCATTCCTCTTCGAAGAAAAACGATTCTAACAGTCAAAAAATAAACTATCTTTAGAAACCTGAACATTCTGTAAATACTAGAGGAAGTATAAGCCTAATAGAAATTGATAGAAGAAAAACACTACAAATTTACTTTATCAAAAATTATTCAGCTAATGAAAAGCAAGAATTATAATATAAATGAATCAATTCTGGAGTTTTAAAGTAGTTTTATTTGTTTTATTTGTACAATTTTTAAGTATCATTTTACTTGGTTTTATTTTTGTCCCAAAAAGTAACTTTCTGAAATTGGAATGCCTATTATGCCTGTTCCTTTTATGTCCTAGAAATGACTTGAGATACTTAGAATAAAATCAAAGATAAAGAGTCAGAGATCTAGTACAATGACTTAGGTGCATGTCTTCCATGCAATCTACCCTGCCTAGTCTGACCTGAGTAATGCGTTATTGTCCCTTGAGCACCTGTAGGAGTGAACCATAAGCATAGGACTAGATATAAACCCTAAGCTAGTTTTACCACTGGGTAGTGCAAATTATTTTTAATAAAGAACTAAAATAAAATTCAAGATAAACTAATGCCTAAATCCAATTAAGTCCAAACTTAAAATAATATGTTTGGTTTGCATTTCATTACAATCTTCTTGACTTTCGTGTTAGAAATGTGTGCTTAGTTACTTTCAGTTTATTTTGGTGTTGTTTTTGGTTTTTGTGGGGTTTTTTGGTTTTTGTTTTTGGGGATTTTTGTTTGTTTGTTTTTGGCCACACCCAGTGACACTCTGGGGTTACTCCTGGCTATTCACTCAGAAATCACTCCTGCCTTGGGGAACCATATGGGATATTGGAGGATCGAACTGCGGTCAATCCTCTGTTGGTCAATCCTCTGTTAGCACATGCAAGGCGGATGCTCTACTCCTTGCGCCACCGCCCTGGCCTCTTAGCCTTCATTTTTATCTGTATTTTCTGTTAAGTTATTCATAGCTCACATGACTTAAAATGATAAGCAATAATTTAGTCAGACTGCTGGTGTTCCTCTCCAGTTCTGCATTTGTTCGTATCAAGCAAGCAACTGTTTAATAAAAAAAAGTATAAGCCTGATGCACTCTAGTTAAAGTTGGTAGTGATGGATTTTCCTCATCAATAATTATTGTGATAGAAAGAAGCATTCACAACAAAGTGGAACTCAGCAAAATACAGAAAATCTTTTAAAACCCAGAGGACTCTGAAAAGCAGGCACTGAGGTTACTCAGAAGGGACAGTGAATAAATAGGCCTTCTGGGTTCTTTAATTGGCCTTATCCAGAGAGGAAAAAGACTTCTCTTAACTTCTCTTAACCAGAGACAGTGATATAAGTTAGAGCAATGTATCTTCATATGAGAAGACAATTCTGGATAGTAGAAGAATTGCCTCTCTTTTTGGCATAGAAACTCAACTTTCTAAAATCGCTTTGCTAAGAGTAGCTCCAAAGTCTATGGACCCATATCCCAGTTTTGTCTACATGAGCAGTAAAGAAACTCAGCAGTGTAACCTTATTTTGAGGCATTTTTTTTAATCAGTAAAGGTAAGTGTGATATCTAGGTAATAGAAATAGGTGTTGAGGGTTAAAAGAGTTGAAGTAGGTAAAAAGAAATTTTGAATAATTTACTATAAAGAGTAAACTATTAACATATGTAAGTTATTGTTCATATATTTAAATGTCATTTACATGTTTAAATCTTTAAACCTCATATAATATTATACCGATAATATCTAGTTTCCATAGGATTTTTTTAGATATTAAGAGCTACTAAAAATATAACATGAGCGTCGTGTCTGGCACAAAGTGGCATTCATTAACCCCTGTATCAAAATAGTAATAGTTTCAGCAGCTTTCCTTAGTAGTGCATAATTATCTTACTGTCCTGAGTTATCCATGGCTTCAGATGATAAATAATCTTTTTCTTTTTCCTTTGTGTGGTTTTTTTTGTGCCACAGCCATCACTTGTTATTCCCAACTTTGTGCTCAGGGATCATTTCTGGTGGGCTCAGAGAACCATATGGGTTCCTAGGGATCAAGGGTAGGTCCACTTGTGCAAGGCAAGTGACCTATCCACTGTACAATCTGTCCATATCCATATAAGAATCATATCCTTCATTTGGTGTCTGAGGAAAATAGAGTCAGTATATTTCTTCCCTCAAATTTTAGTTTAGTGTTAAAGAGATTAGAAACCATATTAATTATCCAAATAATATGTGGCTATAAAACTCTAAAGTATTATTTACCACGTGTATCTGTAGGTTTTGAGAATACTGAACACATGGCCAGCATTTCTGTCGTCTAAGCTCCTTACTATACAGGATTTTCCAGCTCATTTCCTCCTTTAATAAAATCAGGTTTAACCCAAATACTTAATTGGCTTTTAAAAAAGTAGTTTTTTTAATGGAAAAAAAAACCCATATACATAAGTAGTAACAAAGACTTAATGCTATTTATGAAATTTTTCATTTATGTAATTTTAAATTTTTGGTTTGATGTTCCTGTTTTCTAATACAACAAGTAAAAAATAATCATTATTTCATAATTTTTTGTACAACAGGTAGGTAGGTTTAGAGAATGGTTATTCTCTAAATGCTGTTATAAATGATATTAATGTTAGTGGCGTCTCTTTTTTTTTTTGGTTTTTGGGCCACATCCGGTGATGCTCAGGGGTTACTCCTGGCTATTCGCTCAGAAGTCGCTCCTGGCAGGCACAGGGGACCATATGGGGAACCGGGGGATCGAACTGCCGTCCGTCCTAGGTTAGCGCAGGCAAGGCAGGCACCTTATCTCCAGCGCCACTGCCCGCATCTCTTGATTTAAAACTTATACAGTAATAATTCTTCAAGTTTGAATTATTAAATGCAGCCTCTATTTGTACTGGGCATCTGAACATGTACATGTACATGCTTAGTTTCCTGTGGATTTCTATTCAGGAAAGAGAATGAATTCATAAAACCCATTATATTTAAATTAAAATTTTTGTCACTAAAATTTTATTTTAAATATATTTGATTACAGAAAAATGGCCATTTAGAAAAGAGATCAATACTTAGAAAAAAAAGGATACTTTGTATGAATGTTTATTTCTTCAGTGTGCTACTTAAAATTTTTAAAGGGAGAATCCACCAAATATAATATTACATTGTAGATTAACTTTTGTTCATTATTTATTTTTTTCATTAATTTGTTACTTATCATTATCACTTCTCAGCCTTTTGGCTAAGATCAAGTGTAGTATTGTTTATCATTAATATTTGGGATAGTTGTAAAATGATTCAATAAAATGAATATTAAATAATTATGTAAGTGTTAGAGATAGTTAAAACCATCTTAAATTCAAATCCGTCAAATTATTTCAGTCATTTTATACAGTTGCCTAAAGTGCTTCCTCATAGTTATGACAGTACCAGAGATACCACTCATGATAATTGACTTTATAAATGGAATGTCTGGTTTTTTGGGAAGAGAGTTTTAGACAAAAAGTTTAAGGAAGTTATCATCCTGTCACCACCCCATATTTGGTAACACTTTCTCAGTCATGAACCCCCAAATATTGATCACTTCTATTTCTTATTTTTTTAATCAGCAGCCTAATTTGGATTTTGTATTCTCTTTTTAATAGTCTGATACGTACTTCTGCATGTCAATGCGTTTGCCAGTGGAAGAGGAAGCCTTCGTGAGTAAGTATTATTTGAATGATGTAGAGAGGTGGACACTTGAAGGAAGGGCAGCTATTTCAAATCAGTGAAAGATTCTCTTTGATGGTTATGAACATATTAATCTCTTACTGTCAGTTTCTCAGATTCATTTATCATGCCTAATGCAGAAACAAACTAGAGAGAGCTACCAAGAGACAAGATTACAAAGTGTATCTAGAGAGATCCATGAGTAATATTAGTTACCGGGTTGCATGCAGATGTCCACGGCTGTCATTGCCATGTGATCCTGTTCGTATGCTATTGACTTTATGTCTGTGGCTGGATATTTAATTCTACTCCACTAACAGATTGTATTTACCTTCTGGTTCATGCTTTAAATCAATGCAGTTTAGAATCAGCATTGGGGAATATAAGATTTTACCTGTCAGACAAATAGAAAGAAAGGAAGGAGACAGGGGAGAAGGAAAGACCGGAAAAAGACAAAAGGAATCTTAGTACTATCGTTTATGATAAAGAATAAGAGCTTTAAATGGCAATCCCTTCTTCCCCAACTGAGACTGTAACTCAATAGGGAAAAAAAATTAACAAAGCACCAGCTGTTTTCATCTTGGTTGTTTTAATTTAAATGTCCCTGTGACAGACTTTAACTGTTTAGAGAAGAGGTGCATTGGTAAATTATTCATGAATTTGTGAGTCTCCACACAACCCCTCACTTCTGGTTAGAGATGTTGATTTGGAGAGAAGGCGATGATAATGAGAGTTGTACATGGTTCTCTTGAAACTGATCTTCAAGTGGGCTGCCTGAAAAGGCTATTATGTGGATTTTAAAATGCAGCCAGTAGCTTACGGTCATCCCAGGATGAATTGTTATGAGTTACTCCCATAGGAATAGACATTATAAACCTGGAAAGCCAGACAATGTACATTTATGTTTTTTTTTCATACACTTTGGTGGCAGTCAAAACAGAAATAAACAAAATAGCCCATAGCAACATCCTTTAAACAAAATTTACTCCATGGTAGATCTAAGAATAGAAATCAGACTTTGGGAAGTTGAATGTAGCTTGACTATTGATCCTTTTGATATTTGAACATGGCTAAGCAACAAAGATGGGATTGGTGATGCACCTACATTTTGAGGAAAGTGATTTTAGTTCCTAGTTGTGGTGCTTTCAGTGACACAAATATAATTTGGGATTTTAAATGTACAATGTATCATTGAAACATTAACAGTAAGGCGGCCTAGGAAATATATACTCTATCCAGTGGTCTTCAAACTAAGGCCCATGGACCACATACTGTATTTGTTCCCATTTTGTTTCTTCACTTCAAAATAAGATATATGCAGTGTGCATGGGAATTTGTTATAATTTTGTTTTTACTGTAGTTCAGCCCTCCAATAGTCTGAGGGACAGTGAACTGGCACCCTGTTTAAAAAATTTGAGGACCACTGCATACCATAAAAAGAAGTTTCACTTGAAAGTTTGTTTCTGATTTTCTATCTTCCCTTGCTACCCCCCCATCCCCACATTCAGTTTACATTTGATTCCTCCTGTTTCACACTAGCTTTGAGTGTATAATGGGATTCTCCACACCTGTAAAAATGGATAGACACATTCTGTAGCGAGAGTATGAGTCTTTAAATTAATAGGCTACTGCTTTGTTTCAAGGACCTGCTGGTATTGGTAGTATATGATTTCAAAGGTGATGACACTAAAGATATGTGGAATTTGATTATTGCTCCCCTAATACAGATGTGCTTGTTTTCACATTATTGGAAATTGAAAGTAAAGTGAGTAAATTCAATCAATAAAAATGACAAGAGGAAACAGATAAAAGACTGAGAAATCTGGTGCTTAAAGTTCTACATTCCTTAGACAACTCCCTTCTTATATTAAGTCAATCTCATTCTAAGGTGCTTATCAGGTCTTTAAAGATTAATAACTATTTTTATTAGTTCTTCTTTACTTTCTTATTGGGAAATTTCATGTATATCATAGAATTTATGACATGTTCAGAACATTTATTTCATCTTTTAGTTTGCTTTTTGTAAATATGTACTCTTGATCATGCTACCATTGATGCATAATCCAGCAACCATAAAAATGGTTTTGGATAATTAAAATGACAAAATTAACAACAGATCAATGCTAGTCATTTATATAAAGGGATGATTAAAGAAAAATTGTATATATTATTAATTTCTCTTTTTATTAAGTGAATCACCATGTGATGCACAGTTACAAAGCCCTTCAGGGTTGAGTTTAAATCATACAGTGTTCCACAGCCGTCCATTTATCAGTGTATATTTCCATGTGTATCAGTTTCCTTCCACTCTCTACCCAACCTTTATCTTCTCTTTCTATCTCTATCTGTTTCTCTGTCTCTGTTTCTCTTTGCTTGTCTCTCTGAGTCTGTCTCTGTGACTCTCTCTTTCCTTTTAGGCACTGTGCTTTGAAATACTGTTACTGAAAGGAGAATATCATGCAGATCACATTACTTCAGCCACCTAGGTTTTGTCCAGCATAATTTCTAACTAGCTTTGCCTATGCATAGTCCTCTTCCATAGTAAGAGAAGCAGAGGAAGATATTTGTCTTTGTTTTAAATGTGTGGTAGGAACATACATTTTATGGAATCCTTGTCATATACTCATCCTCCCACGAGTCATGGTTTGCTTATCTTAGAGCCAGACACTAACTCACTAAAAGTTTTGTTTATTCCGTTTTTCAGAAAAGGAATAAGACTGTTTAACTCACTGTTTGTGGTACTCAACTTGTACATCCTTTCACTCTTAACAGGTTTGGTTTCAGGAATAGTGATATGGCGAAAAAGTTACCAAATAGATAGGTGGAGTTGAAATATGACACTTACACATTCACACATTCTCTGACACAACATTATATTATTTCTGTACCTTCCCATCCTACCAATCAACAGCAGTCTGGAACATTCTATAGTGCAATCAAATAAACCACAAATCATTTTCCAAAATAAAACCCAGTACTCATTAGGAATTGATGATTTGCAGAAGGAAAGGGGCTTGGGTGTGACTATGTGTGTTAGAGAGTTCTCTTAGCTTTCTTAGACTGCTAGAGCAGACACTTTGTTGCTTGTCCAAGAATCAGACATTATGCAGGTTGTCCCAAAGTCTGTATCTCTGGATTCTTGAAAATGCAGATCTATTAAGATCAATGATAGGTACTTCCTGAAGTTTCTTACTCGTTGACACTCATTTTTCAGTATCTGTGTCTTTAAAATTTTGAATGCCAACAAATTGTAAGCTGCTAGATAGTAGGACTCAATTACTGCTTCACCTATGAAAACTTATAGGAAATTTTATTTCTCAGCCACTTTCTTTTATTTCTTTTTCTGACTCTTAGCTCAGGAATTACTCCTAGACATGCTTGGGGGACCTTGTGGAATACAGGATATTGAACCCAGACTGGCCACTTGCGAGGCAAGCACTTCCATGCTGAATCACTGCTCCTATTCTTCAGCTACTTTCTAAGTCAACCTATCAAATAGTAGACAGCATTCCTTTTCATTTTAAGCTATAATACTTTTAGTATAATGAGAGAATCATTAAATTTTCAAAAGCTACTTTTTTATATATTCACCAAGCTTGCAATTCAGCCAATGCTGGCCTAGGAGGGAGGATTTGAGTATTCAAGGAATTCATGTTCTGGCAGAATCCTAGAAGGCAGAAATATGGAAAATTTTGCTTTTCAGATTTCTGAAGAAAATCACAAAAGGCAGAGAACAATTCGTATTACTTATGAGAACAAAAACAAACTCTCAATTCAAAATTATACTTGATCCAGAGTTGGTGCATGTGTGACTAATTATAGAACCCTTTTCAGAGAAGCATATTTTTCCATTTTTAGAAAATACCATCATTACAAAAGTCATGAAATTTAGCTATTCATCTGCCTCTCATATTTGCTTGTGAACTCATACAACACATTTAATGTGTTCATGTATATATTGATTCATTAAATGTGAATTAAAGTAGGTACTTGGGGAAATCCTTTAATGAAGATTAGTGTAATCTTTATATTTTGAATAAAATCATAGCTTTCCCTAGTGCATTGCTTTGTTTATTGTTCTAATAAGACAGATCACAGTCAGGATAGATGATGGGGTGATAAAATCTGCATTTGGCCACTGAACTGTGATGCTGTCTAAAAGGTGTTTTACAGACACTCGGAGGAATTGGTTCTGACAGGAGCCCACTCAGCCAAGAAATTTGACTGTCATCTTCATCCACTTGCTTTTCTTCACATGGATGACCAGTAAATAAATGTGTCTTTTTCTTAGTGAACAATGGCAGGCCCCTATGTATCATACTGCACTATACAAATGAGATAGAAACCACTGGATTTAGAAAGAGATCAAAATTAAACTAATGAATCATTGCTTTTTACTTTTGTGGGCTTCTCTCTTGAATATTGAACATCTACCTTCTAATACAGAATTGTTCACTAGACTTGAGTATTTCCACAGGTGCCCTTTCCAAAACACGATTTGAAGGTAATATTGGGGAACTTCAAATTATGCTGGAACAACCTATTTTTGATCACTCAGATGGGCCAGTAGATCATATGACCATAAACACCAACCAAGTCTGGGTATATACATTGCTCACATATCTACACAGCAAATAGGACCAGTAGAGCATGGAGATAATCCCCATCCTTTGCAACTATCATTAACTTTCTGCTGCCAATTAGTTAACTTTTTGTCCTTTTACTTTTTTTCACCTAGAATTTTCTCCAAATAAATAATAAAGACTCTGTCTCACATCACTATTGAGCATCTTTTCATGAGCCCTCGGAGGATATTTCCATTTCTAAGCAAAGTTACTTAAGAAAAAAATTAATACAAATAAGAAATGAGAGGTTTCTGAGAACTTGGTCTTAAAAGAGAATAGATTATTCTGAGCCCTGTCTCAGATTGTGCTTTAAATTTTCCCTAGGCTTTGACCACCCAGCGTATTTCCAGTGATTCCCTCCACTACTCAACCCAGTCCCAATTATCAAGTTTAAAAAGTGGGGGAGAGAAGAACAGGAACCATTTCATTATACATAACAAAGCTGAGAGTTCAATTTAAATACATCTAGAGATTACTATGAGTTTATGGCTTTGTGACTTTATGACATACCTAGAAATTACTAAAGTTTATGGCTAGGCACTAGACTTTTGAAATCTGTACAAATATTGAATCATTTTATTTATTTGAAACTAATGTAATGTTATAGATAAATTTGTTGGGGAAACCACATCCAGTGAAACTCCAGGGGTTACTCCTGGCTCTGTGCTCAGAAATTGTTCCTGGTTTGGGGGACCATATGGGATGCCAGAAATCGAACCAGAGTTCGTCCTAATTAGTGCATGTGAGGCAAATGTCCTACCACTTGCACCACCACTCCATTCCCTAGAGATGAATTTTATATAAAATGACACATACTACCAAAAGTTATTAACTTGTTGGCTCAGCTCTTTTAATGCAGTAATTCCAAAATACTATTATTGCCACCACCTGATCTCAGTTCAAGCGCCATTCAGGTATGAAGACAGTTTAAATTGTAAATGTCTTTCAGTGGCCTGGGGCTTTTGACACGGAACGCATTCTGAAATGACCATTTCAATTTTTCAGTAGTGATGTCAGTGCTGACTCTCAAAAAATTACCAGTATGAAGTGTTGCAGCCAGAATAAAATTCTGGATAGATATAAGCAAGCTTGTATTATGTTCTGGTTTGATAGTTATAGATTTTTCTTTCCAGAGCAGAACATGTGAGCACCTATGACAGTGAAAGAATATGCTGGACACTAATAGTAGTCTTTCCATTTGCTAGGTGACACAGAACTTCTTGGTTTAGTGTACGTAAGGGAGAAAGGAACACACATGTAAGGTTATTGTGAGAAATAATAGAACCTAGTATGGGGAGGCTCAGTGGCTATGTCTTAGGTATGGGGACATCCACTCCAGTAAACATGAGTGGATGCTGGGGGCTCTTGCTGGAAATGAGATGGGTTGCAAGGTGGGTATCTTATACTTGTACAGTTTTAGGGAGGGGCACACCTGGAGATTCTCAAAGGCTTACACCTGGCTCTGAGTTTAAGGATCACCCCTGGACAGCTCAGAGCAATATATGGGTAATGGGAATCAAACCCAACTCAGCCATCCACTTGCAAGACAAATGTTCTACCAACTGCACTATCTCTCCAACCCTAGTTGTCAGGTCTTAATAAATTTCAAGAAAGGGAATAGATTTGATTCTGTAGGTTCTCAGCAAGGGATTATTATGGGATGACATTACAAAAACAGGCATTAATTTGATCTTGTACTACTTGGCTGATAAGGTCTATCTTTTTATTATCTTGTTGATTCTGATATATATCACAAAGCTCCCTTTTAAAAAGTATATTGTGAGAAATTGAACTCATTTTTTTCCGTGTTCAAATTTTTTTAGTGGTAATGTTCATAATTTCTCTTTAAATCTATATTTAATTTGTGGTCTTATTGAGGCATCTTCTTTTTCCTTAATTTTTTTGTTTTGGGACCATATTCAGAGCGGTCAGGGATTACTTTTGACTCTGTGCTCAGAAATCATTCTTGGGAGGCCGTGGAGACCATATGGAATGTCAGGGATCAAACCCGGGTCAGCCAGTGCAAGTTAAACACCCTAACTGCTCTACTATCATTCTGGCCCTTCTTTAATTTTTTTAAAAGTAATTTAGAGTTCCCTAAACCACAGTCAGTAATTTTTTCTGAACTATCCTTCATCATTCATGCTAGCAGGAGTGAATGACAATTTTTTCATTTAAACGTTCTGATTGAACATATTCAAATGCCAGAGTAATAATAAACAGTTAGGTAAACAGTCAACCTGGTTTTGATTCCCATTGCCCCATGAAGTCCTCTGAGTCCCTCCTGGAGTGGCCCCTGAGCACTGACCCAGGAATTGGCTCTGAGCACTTTCAGCTATGGTACTCAAACAAACAAAAAATTCTACAAAGGAAGGATCTTTATTGCAGTGTAGTTTTATAAATTGTGGGAAGCTGGTAGAAGAATATAGAATCCCATTGCAGCAGGTCTTTTAACATGCTGCCAAATGGGCTATATTGTAATGAGCCACACATTTATCTGAAACTTTCTTGGCCAATTATAGTGTTATGAACAATTACATTTGGTCATATCTTACACTTACATTACGATTTAGAGTATTATCATCAGTTTTTATGAATGGTTTTGGAACCATAATCTTTATTCGCTTGAAATAAAAATGTGTTTATGGCTATAATACTAAGATTTGAGTGCCAACCATTTTTTTAAGTATGACAACTCTTTTACACTAGGATATTTGAGGCTTTCACCTTTCAATTCTTGCAGTATTGAAGATGACTTGAAAAAACATTGGCAGTGTTACAGTACTGATTCTATCATATACACATGGTTAATTACTGAACACTTTCTTTTTTTTTTGTTTTTTGGGCCACACCCGGTGACGCTCAGGGGTTACTCCTGGCTATTTGCTCAGAAGTCGCTCCTGGCAGGCACGGGGGACCATATGGGGAACCGGGGGATGGAACCGCGGTCCGTCTTAGGTTAGCGCAGGCACCTTATCTCCAGCGCCACCGACTGGTCCCATACTGAACACTTTCTGAGTATAGTGTTTGTGCCTACATACTCCAAATCTTAGTACTAACTATTGTGTAATAGAAAACAGTTTTTAGGCATCACTTTTAAAAGGATATGGCATGAAACATCACTTTTACTAAAACAGTGTAACTATTTTTATTCAAATTAAAGTTTTGATAATTTTCTATTGTTTTGAATCATCTTAGAGAGTACACTGCACACCTTTGTGAGTGTTGCTACTCCTTCTCCCCACAGTCAAAGTTCTAGTCCCATTCACACTGTAAATCAATGGCCTCTTCCCTCTCTTCCCACCTTTGGCTTAGGAATCACCATCTCTCTTCTGAATCTAAGAGACGTGTGTCTGGTTAGTTTCTTTGCTCTGATTGTGGAATTCATCAATTAATTATTTAGAAAAAAAACATTGATTTGCTACTTCCATTAGGAATTTAAGAGTAAGGCTGGAATCAAAGTCATAAAACTCAAGTAGTAAAACTCAGGTCTTGCATGTAAGTCTCTCTCTCTCTCTCTCTCTCTCTCTCTCTCTCTCTCTCTCTCTCTCTCTCTCTCGGTTTTTCGGTCACACCCAGCAGTGCTCATGGGATACTCTTGACTCTGTGCTCAGAAACCATCCTTGGCAGGTACGGGGGACCTTATGGGATTGAACCATATTTAATCTGATCACATTGGGGAAAAATATTCCAAAATTAAGAGTAATTATGTCTAATGACAATATAGACAACAACTCCAGAATGCTTCAATTCAAACTTACAATTGCAAATTAGTTCTTTTTTAACTTCTATCGGTTATCTGTAGTCTATACTATTCCTACTGCGCATATGTAGCTCCAAGAAATGTCCCCTCTCGTATCCCGAGCAATTCTAGGCTGGTGATAGTGACATGGGTATCTCCTAAATCTTTCCTTCCCTCACTTGGCTCTGTGAATACTTTGAAATCTTTCCACCTCCTGGTTCTGGCAGATACATCAAAGTTTAATGTACAGACCTAGATATCTGGAAACCAAAAAAATAAAAAAGGGATGGGGAAGAAAGCCAAGTGCTAAATTAATTTTTTCCCCTAAGTTACATTCTTAGGGAGTTTTATGACCCCAATTGTAGTCTGATTTTAGCTCAAAGAAGCCATGTATCCTGAACAACCATATGCAGTTAGGACAATTTTTCTTAGAATTACAGAAAAAAAAAGACCTAGTTATCTCTGCACTGTGTGTCACCCACGCACATTCTTTTAAGTCTTTCATTTCAGATGAATCCTTTTGAGAATCTCTCCAAACTGTATTGCCAGTGTCATTGTACTGTCTTTAATCAACGTGCATGAGTTACTATTTTGGGAGTCAGAGTCCTTGGCAAGAGTATTTGGTTCTCAGGACTTGCTCACACTTACTTGCCTGTACAATCTTCTGATCTTGTACTTCAGGCAATCTGAACAGTTAACCCCTATGGAGATGGATGGACCGTTTCCACTGAAGCCACTCTCATCTGATGATTAGCCAGGAAAGTCAGTGACACTTGCAATCATGCGATGTAATGTTCCCCTACACTCCCCAAGACTGTATTTTTGCCAGTTTCTTAACACCCTTGGGCTGCTTTTTGTTTATTCTGCCTGTCAGACGCACATGCTTAAACACGGTTGTTTTTATTATCATCCTTTAGAATTATCCCCAACTTTTCTTCCCTCTGTGAGCCTTTATTTCTTTGATCTGTGATGGAAAAGAAAAGGGCCATTTCTTTTAAGAGGTGATTTGAAAACTGGTTTCTACAATCTGCTTTGTGACATGTTAAAATTTCTAGTCTAGGGGCTCGGGAGATAGCATGGAGGTAAGGCATTTGCCTTTCATGCAAAAGGTCATCGGTTCGAATCCCGGTGCCCCATATGATCCCCCGTGCCTGCCAGGAGCAATTTCTGAGCATGGAACCAGGAGTAACTAACCCCTGAGCGCTGCCAGGTGTAACCCAAACCCCCCCCCCAAAAAAAAATTTCTAGTCTAGTCTGATGTGTATCTTACATTCAATGCACTTCATTCTTGTTCACTAGGGGTTAGGGGTTTGTTTTGCAAGGATCAGCATAAGAAAAAATGGAGCAAGCCCTGGATGTAAACCTGTCAACTTCTTTTTGTCCTAATTGATTTTCCCTAACCACCTGCAGCAATGTCTTCAGTAATAGTGTTCAAGTCCTCTTTGATTTTTATGTCATCCACAATTTGTTTTAGAATTACATTTTTTTTTTTTTTGGTTTTTGGGCCACACCTGGCGACGCTCAGGAGTTACTCCTGGCTATTCGCTCAGAAGTCACTCTTGGCAGGCACGGGGGACCATATGGGGAACCGGGGGATCAAACCGTGGTCCGTCCTAGGTTAGCGCAGGCACCTTATCTCTAGCGCCACTGCCCGGTCCCCAGAATTACATTTTTATATAGCAATATTTTTTTCTGGAGGCATATGTTTCTCATTTCACCTTGCAAAGAATATTTACTCTGAGCTACAATTATAAAACTACTTGATCTTTGCTGCTTTCTTTGAATATCTTTTTAAAATATTAGCTATTGACTTTCTGAATCAGTGAAAGTAAAGGAGAGGTGTAAAATTTTTTTATTCTATAATTATGGATATTGGTTTGTGTCTCATTATTGAATGAAATTTAAAGAATATCTCAAGATTTCAATGTGGGGCAAAGAGTGGTTTTAATACGCTACATGAAGAAAAAATAGATAATTTCTAGAGAATATTTGCTTTGAATAAATTTTTCCTTAACAAAGGACAATTACATGATCCTATCACATAAAAACCATTGACTTTCTTTCTAGATCAAAGACACAGAAATTGCAAGTTGCTGTTTTTGCAGTCTATTGCAAACCCCAGTGGACCTCCTCTGTCCTTTCTATAAGATTTTACTTATTAATATTTTATTTAATAAAATTAATGATAGCCCACCCTTTCATAATAAAAACATGTTTTACCTCTTTCTAAAATAAAATGAAATATAGGTTTAATATAAAGATGAGTCCAATGGGGACTCCTGCACAGATCATGCCAGTTCAGAGTTTCCCTAAAAACTGTCTCAAGGGGCTAGAGAGAGAGCACAGCCATTGGATGTTTTTCTTGCACGCAGCTGATCCAGGACTGATAATGGTTCGAATCCCAGCATCCCATATACTCTTCTGTGCCTGCCAGGAGCGATTTCTGAGCAGAGAGCCAGTAGTAACCCCTGAGCATAGCAATAATAATAATAATAATAATAATAATAATAATAATAATAATAATAATAATAATAATAATAATATAAAAAAAGCCTGTCTTATCCCAGGCTCCATCATAGGAGCAATGTAATGACCAAGACCACCAACTACAGAAGATGGATTAAAACGACAACAAAGAAGCAGAACTGCTAGAACCACAAAGAAAGACTTCATCATAAGCTCCATTCCTTAAGCTGTACAGACACCAAGATCTCTAGATACAGAGGTCCGATTTTACCATCCATGACAAAGCAAAAGTCTTCTATACACCAAAAAAACACCGAAGGGAGAGTAAATGATCATGCAAGGAGTCTATTGTTAATCCCATGACAGTATACTTCAGGGGTGGAGAAAACCTGTATATCCTATGCCAAGGCAATTCCCTCTATAATATCCCCAATAGTTACTGTGCATATGCAGGGAGAAAAGAAAAAAAAAAGCACAAAGTATTCACTTTTCCACATATAAATTTGATTGATTGATATTTATTGACGTCTTTATTTTGGTGTAGATATTAAAATTGATGTCTTCAATTTTATTTTATTTCATGTCTTCAATTTTATTTTATTCTATTTTATCTTTCTCTTTCTTTTTGTCTCCGGCATGGTTTGATTTCAGAACCGAGACTATTGTGTGGTGCTTGTCTTTATTGCTGTAGTGCTCACTGGATATTTAATTTAATATTTCTTTCTGTATTGATGTGGTGTTTCAATTACCTTTTCCTTTTCTTTTTTTTTTTTTTGGTTTTTTTTGTTTGTTTGTTTGTTTTTGTTTTGGAGTCACACCTGGCAGTGCCCAGGAGTTACTCCTGGCTCCATGCTCAGAAATCGCTCCAGGCAGGCTCAGGGGACCATATGGGATGGCGGGATTCGAAGCAATGACCTTCTGCATGAAAGGCAAATGCCTTACCTCCATGCTATCTCTCCGGCCCCTCAATTACCTTTTTCATGTCCTCGCTCAAACTGAGGTTGAAAGCCTCTAGAAGGACTCCGCCATTTTCAGCTTATTTGATTTATTTCATTTTTTTTATTTTTTCTTATTTTTTATTCCATTCTATTGCGTTTCTTTCCTTCAAACAAAACCACATAACTCAAATTATCGAGCTTCACCTCTCAAATAGAGGGAGAAACAAGGGAGGGTACCAGTACCAAACAGATATGTGATCACTAATAGTAAGCTAGACAAAGAGGGGACCACCTACTCTAGCACCCCGGCGGTGATGGTGGGGGATATGGTTGCAGGAAGGGAACAGGGATGGGGGAGGACAAATATGGTTATGGGTATTCCCCTGATTCAATGTTAATATGTACCTAAAACACTACTATGAAAAAAAAAACTGTCTTGAGCAGTCTCTCTGGTATCTTTAGTGCTTCTTTTTATCCTTATTATTTCAAGATGTTATCTTTAGGTACCACATATATCATTTATTAAACTTTTTTTTATTCCAGTGCTAGAATCAAATCTAGGGCCTAACACCTGCATACATTATGTTCTCTTCTCTTTCTTTCTCTCTCTTGTTTGCTCTCTCACTCTCTGTCTCTCTTGAGCTGCCTAATTTATGAACAGAAATTATATGATTCTAGATTTTTTTCAGCTGAAATTTTAGCTGACACCTCAAAAACATTTTTTACACGCAACAGCTAAATTCTCAGTAAAATTTACTACACAGGGCCAGAGAGATAGTATAGGTGTAAAAATAGCTATGTTGTTATGTGGTTGACCTCTGTTTAATCACAGCACCATATATGGTCTCCCAATCTCTACTAAAAGTGATCCTCAAGAATAAAGCCAAAGTAAAACTTGCATCTCTCTTCTCTTTTTGCTTTCTGTTTGTTTGCATTCTAATTGGGGCCACACCCAGAGATACTCAGATTTTATTCCTGTCTATGCACTCAGGAATTACTCCTGACATGTAGGAGGGGTGGGACATGGAATGGAATGCCAGGAATCCAACTGGGTTCATCCTCATGCAAGGCAAATGCCCTAACCACTGTGCTATCACTCCAGTCCACTGTTCAGATTTTTTTTTTGGGGGGGGGTTACATCCGGCAGTGCTCAGGGGTTACTCCTGGCTTCATGCTCAGAAATTGCTCCTGGCAGGCACGGGGGACCATATGGGATGCCGGGATTTGAACCGATGACCTGCATGAAAGGCAAACGCCTTACCTCCATGCTATCTCTCCGGCCCCAGATTTTTTTATTTTAATGTTTTCAGCCACCCTTGCTAGGAGGAAAGGGAAATTGGCATTGTATAAATTTCAGTATCCTTGTAATAAGTGCACAATGCTTATTCAGGGTCATTAATTTTCCCTTTTCTGTATGTTTGTAAAGAGACACTTTCCTACATAAGCTTCTCATATTATAGTAAATTCTTGATATCACACTGCAATGACTACTGTTTTTTTTTATTATTTAATGCCATATAGTAAATCAAGAGTCTTGAATACTTTTGCTTATGTTTCTTTCCACTCATGGTTTCTGTTTCAGTACAAGGTTTTTATGTTATTGGTACTTTGCTGTACTGGAGAAGGAACTATATTGGGAATGCATAAGCCTGTAGTTTTAATATCCATATAATACTCTTTACATGTAAAGTGTCTTTCATCAATAAATATTGCATATTTGGGGCCCAGGAGATAGCATGGAGGTAAGGCGTTTGCCTTTCATGCAAAAGGTCATCGGTTCGAATCCTGGTGCCCCATATGGTCCCCCGTACCTGCCAGGAGCAACTTCTGAGCATGGAGCCAGGAGTAACCCCTGAGCACAGCCGGGTGTAACCCAAAAACCAAAATAAATAAATAAATAAATAAATATTGCATATTTAGTCTATTATTATTCTGAAGGTTTTTTATGTAACAGTTTACTATTCTTCTAAGTTATATTATCAAATTGTTATTATCTCACAGAATAAGATAGAAATAAGGAATTCTTTTATAAGATTTGAGGCATCCATGTTACCTAGCTCTCCAGATGTTTGAGCCAGATGTTCTTATGTGACATTTGCGCGCAAAAGTGTAACGTTTATTCATATTTTTCTGTTATTTTCTCTTAACAGTTGACTTCAAGCCACATGCCAGCATGGATACTGTCCACCATATGTTACTTTTTGGATGTGATATGCCTTCATCCACTGGGAGTTACTGGTAAGGAATAACAGACTCCTCGTATAAAAGAATATAGAAAATGTTGTTTCTCTGAATAATTTAAAGCTGCTGAACAATTATTTTATTTCTGAATAATAAGCAAGCATAATATTCTTCAGAACAGAGCCTTATTCTTTTATATCTCATGGTTATATTGGTTTGATTGTCATAGTTACTTAGCATACAAATCCATCCATTTTTGTTATTGGCTTAATAAATGTCATAGATATTATATTAAGGTATAGATGACTTGGGAAGAAAGACTAACAATGTATACTGAATATATTTTTAATTTTCTAAAGCAACATGACTTTGTTCTTTGAACAGTCCTTTGTTCTAGACTTTGACTGGTATATATAATTTCATTTTATCCCCATATCTACAAAGTAAGTAGCATTCCCACTTTACAAATAGGGAGCTTGAAGCTGAGTTGCACCTACTTGCTCAAGGTTATACTTGTCTTCAAACCAAATATCTGGTTTCCATTTTCTCATGCTGCTTCCCACATATTCAAGTAACTGTTGCAGATTCAGAATTTATTTTAATCATTGTGGTGAGTCTTAATATGTCATGAACAATCAATAAACATCTATTAAATGCTTGCTATATGCCAGAACTGCAGTAGATGCCGGCAGAGACTTCAGGATTAATAGATCTGTCTTCTACCTCAGAAACTTACAGCATAATTATAGCGTGAGATCTTTGCATTTATTTGATTCTTTGAGATTTACAAAGGAGAACTTTAAAAACAACCATGGGGTATAGTTCAAGGCAATGAGTACACATGCATCTCTCTGAGTCTGATCCACAGCAACAAATACATGGCTTCCTGGCACAATCAGATGTGAACTCTGTATATAAGACAAAAAAAAAAAATTATGCACTTAAATCTTCTATTGTGTACCTCTTGCCAAAATTACTCCCTAGTATGTTTTGCTTTGCTTTGCTTTGAGAAGAGATTTGTTTTTCATTGTCTCTTTTTTTTTTTGTTTTTCATATTGTCTCTTCATAATCATGTTGAATGACTGAACTTTTTTCTGTGCTGCCGAATATTTATTAGGCTGTTGTGCTTAATGTACAACATGTATCTGCTATCTAGTCATTCTTATAACAAACAATTGTAATATGTACTTGGAACAGTTAAAAGCACAGGGCAATTAGTGGAACTCCCCTTGGACCAATTCCCATTAAAGTAGTTGTTAATAGGCTTAAGTTATTTGATGAAAGGGGCAGATCACATAGGAATCCAGTTCATCATACTGGGTTTTCTGTTTAAAAAAATGGAGTCAGCAAATTAGACTCGTAACCCTTTGATATTAATATTCTAGTTTCTGCCTTTCAGGAAATGTTTGAAAATAAAATTCTAAGATTATCTCTGACAATTTTATTTCTGAATCTTATTTTGAAATCATCATCTGTTTTGTAAGCTTCAAAAATATTTCTTCTGTAATTAGCAAAGCTTACCTTTGAATTCAAATTGCTGAAAATAAGTAGGAGAGAATATTAGTCTTCAAAGCCTGGAGCGATAGTAAAGCAGGGAAAGTGTTTGCCTTGCATGCAGCCAACTCGAGTTTGATCTTCAGCATCCCATATGGTCCCCTGAGCACCACCAGTAGTCATTTCTAAGTACAGAAAGATAGGATGTGAGAGAAAGACGTACATCTTCAAGAATGTATTTTAGCAGCCAGAGCCATAGTACATGGTTGACCCTGGCATCCCATATGCTCCCCCAAGCCTGTCAGGCATGATCTCTGAGCTCAGAGCCAGAAGTAATGCCTGAACACTGCTGAGTATGACCCAATAAATAAATGAACAAACAAATTACTTTCTTTTCTAAGAGATTTCCAAGTTAGGGAAGGTTAAAAGAAAACTATAAAGGAAAGTAAAAGTAGTAATGCTGAGTAAATAATTGGAGAAAATAATTTCTTTTTTAAATGTTTTGCTAAAATAATTAGTTGATAAACAAAACAATGTAACTGAATGAAGAAATTGTGAGCTATGAGTTCATTTTGTAAATTATGTAACACAGTAAACTGAGACAATAGTTTTGCAGATTATTTTTATTTATTTGTTTATTTATTGGTTTTAGGGGGACTCAAGACTATAAAGGGTTCTGGGGAATTGAGTTTAGGTAAGCCATAGACAAGGCAAGCACCCTACCCACTGTGCTATCTCCCTAACCCATTTACTCTGTAGTTTAAAGCGCTTGTCTGTCAAGCCAAGGATTGGAATTAAAACACCTAGTGTCCCTAGATTTCATGTGCTAAGATACTGGAAGGTCTGTTATTTGAGGTCCCCAGCCAAAGTTAATTTAGAAGCCAGATTTTAGGAAACCTCCCGGACAAGCAGGAGGCCATGAGCTCTTTCCTTAGGACTGCCACCCATGCTGAGGCAAGTCAAGCTTACCAGTGCCACTGACAGGGAGGAATCCTGATGAGTGGAAGTAAATAGCTTATCTCATTTGTAGCAACCTCTCTTTCTTCCTTTTAGCAAGAATCGAACACTAGATTATAACATTTCCTTATGGCCTAGTATTCATCATTCTATGACTATAAGTTGCATGCATGCATGCTTACCATTGAAGAATTCCTGATGTATTGTGCTCACATCATTTGTGTTGGTAGTGCTTTGGGCTTACTTCTGGCTCTCACTCAGGGCTCATTTTTTGCAGGGTTGACAGGACCATATGTGGTACTGAGAACTGAAGCAGGGTCATCCATGTGCATGGAAAGCAACTTATCCTCTAGTCCTTTCTTCAGCCTGTGTCATTTTAAATAGATTTTTAAAATCTGTCTTGTAGCCTAAATATCTACTCAATGTATAGGCTTGTTATAATTATCTTGATACTCATATAACAAAGATGATAATTGATTCTATTATTCATCTTCTTTTAATCAAGTCCAATTTGTTCATCTAATATGCAAAGGTAGGATCCTTTCACTATGTCTGTAGGAGCTGTTCAGTATGCAAAGTAAGTGATGTGTATTGAGTAAAAGTGTGGTAGAGGTTCTAATTTTTATAATCCAGTCTATTTTTCCATTTAAAGGTAGCAAGGGCTTTCATTTCTCCCACAGAATTTGGCAAATTTCATCTCCTTAAATCCTAGTGTTCCCAGAAACATTCTCTGCTCCTCCACACACACTGCCAGTCCCATGCTGGCTCAACCCTTGCAGTCCATCCTGGATATTTGCCAGCCCCTGGGTTCTGATCTGCACACCTGAATCCAAAGACAAAAAACAAGTATCAGTGACAGTATCGAATGGTTTGTGTCTTTTTGTCCTAAATGTTTTGAGTTATGGAATAGATTACACTTATTTTATAGTTACTGTACCAAGAGATAGATTCCAGGAGAGACCCTCAACTGTGAAATTAGTGGTAGGAAATGTACACTGGTGAAGGGTTTAAACATTTTATGACAGAAGCTCAATCATCAACAACTTTGTAACTGTATCTCATGTTGATTCCATTAAAGAATTTATTTATAAAAAATATTTTAATGCCAAAGAATTTTTATTAATGTTAAAAAACAAGAAATTAAGTGAAAATACACAATGTCTTGTTTAAAGATTCTTGAAATCTACCTAGATTGCATTTGCTAAAAATAAATGCACTTGATTTGGAAGCTAAAAAATAAATTACCAAATGTTCCTATATATTTTAGTGTGTACCTATGCTGGGACTTAATATCTAAGAATTACATGAGTTGATGCACCCACAAAACTATTTCACTGAAAGAAGATGAAGCTACAAAGATATTTTCACATGAATATATCCATCTCAGATTTCCTTTTTCTTCCAAGTGTTAGTGCTTTCTGTTTGCATTTGAGTATTCTGTTTTCATTGCTAACACACTGGCAAATAGGTAAGTGTTTCTAATAAAGAAAACATTTTTCCCTGAAATTATGAAGTTATAATTCATCCCCTGTCTTCAGGCGGCACTTTTAATATGAAGGCAAAGAGCTATTGTGATGATGTTTCACCGTGGTAGTGCCCTTCTTTGCTCTCTGTAATTGCCTCTTTCTACTGTTCATTAAAATATATTTACAGTTATATTAAGTTTACATGAAAATAGTAGACACAGCATGAAGCAGTTTTCATTATGTAGTCATTTTAATTTGAGGTGTTTTTTTTCTTTCACACATATTCCAGTCTTTCGTGTCTCGTTCCAAATTAGCACTCACACTGATAATGTGTCTAGTTAATTATATGCATGTGCCTTTAAATTGCATACATTGTTGTGAACCTTTTAATATACCATGGGGTGGTCCCTTTATAGTTAGAGTAGGTCTGGTGCTCAGTTCCAAATTAACATGCCACTGGAGGCTGCAAATATGGACCAGCTGATGGAAAAGTAGAAGGCTCTGCTGGCCCATAGAAAGAGGCGACAAACAGTATCTGTCAGGCCTTTGCAGGTTTTTTCAAAGAGACAAAGCACCTGGGGACCAATAGGAAGAAATAGTAGCAAGAGAGGAGCAAGGATAGCAGTAGCATGATTTGTTAGAATCTCTTTGTGCTTGCAAACTTAATCCAGTGCATAGCAATTCAAATTCCCCAGTTTCTTGGTTGAATCGGAGCCAGAAATGAGCAGGTGCTTTTTTGAGGGGTATAGGAGTGCTTTTTCCAGCCAGTAAATAAATGAAGTGCTGAAAAAGCTGGACAGTTTAGGTAGAGTCTATAGCTGTTCTCCACTAAAAATGGTACATTTTAGGAAATTTGCATTGACCTATTGCACGAAGACCTTTTTTTCTATTTTTACTTGAACAATCACAGTTTTAAAAGAATTAAATGATTCATGGCTCCAGGTTTTGAAAAATTACCATATTTGGTTCATACTAATTGTTCTGGTATTTGAGGTAATTCTGAAACATTCTATGCATAATTATATGGCACTTTTGTTCTACTGAGTATAGAACTTTGAGCACGAAACATCTCATGACTGCAATGTCAAGACTGAATTCATAATACTGGAGATTGTAAGGTTGAGGTGATTAAAACACAATCTTATTGTCTAGACTGCAATATGTTTTAGGGTGATCATGTACACATAGCTAAATATTATTTTTAGTTAGAAATTAGTATTTGGTGAGAAAATAACTTCCAGTGACACTTATGAACAGCTTCTTACAAACCAAAGATCACTTCAACAGGTTGTTAGCTCTTTTCTGGAAGAAAAAAAAAAAGAATCCCAGCTGGTTAAATGAGGCTATTTCCAGCTGGAATCATTCTGAGCTATAGCAAAGCAGTAGTGCTTTACTATCCTATGAAGCTTTAGTTTAAGTCCCTTTCAACCGCTTCTATTTATTAACCACCTGCTGTGTCTTTTTAAATGCCACTATCTCCACAGGATTACAGATGCTGATGAGGGAAAGAGAAAAGTAGCTAAAACACATAAACAGAGAGAGTGGGGAGAGAGTAAGTGATACAGGAGAGAGAAAGAGAGAGAGAAAGATAAAAAGAGAAAGAGAGAGAGAGAAAGAGAGAGAGAGAGAGAGAGAGAGAGAGACTGTTAAGTCTGCTGCATGGCAACTTATTTAAATGACTGTCTTAGAGGGACCTACTCTCCCCTATAAGAAGGCAGCATTGTTGGTTCCCAGTGATTGTTCAATTGAGAATGCCTTCTCTCCAGTCTTACCTGGCAGCTCAGCAGTAAGATTCTCACTGTCTTCTAATGACCCCATTTTTCTCACCATTATGAAACTTCTAGAATTAAGTGAACATCAGGAACAACTGTCAGAAATCACACAGTGCCCAAAATCTACACTATTCTTTGCTTTAAGCATAGAAGATATGCTTTTGAGCAAGTGCAATGGTTAGAGTTAAAATGCTTCTGAACTGGAATTAATGTATCCTTTTCCTATTGCTACTTTATTATGGCCATAACATACTATTATTACACATTAGGATTATATAAGACATCTTTATCAAGGTACTTTTAACTTTTGGTCACCAATGATCATTTCTAGGTAAATTTTTCTGTGTCTAGATTAGAGTATGGATAGGAACTTCTTAGTAATTGACTGAGACTTACTTATCTTTAATAAAAAGAATGGCATGGTTATAATTTTTTCTTGTTTCAGTTTGAACATTATTCTTTCTGAACATGACTGTTTATGATTTTTAAAATAACAATATTTCAGTAAAGCATTATGAAATTTATCACAGAAACAGGACTTTGAAGTCAGAATGACTTAGGTTCAAATTTTATTTCTGCTACTCAATGTAATAAAAATTGGTTAGATTTTTAAACATGTAGCCTTTTAAAGCGAATCAGTTTTCTCATCTGTAAAATTAGTCCAATCAATCTTCTAAGTCATCATAAAGAGCAGATAACATCATTTAAGTGGGAATCAGAGCTATGTTACAGATGTTAGGGTGTTTGCCTTGCATGTGGTCTACTGGGTTTGACCCTGGCATCCCTGATGGTCTCCTGAGTCTACTAGGATAATCCCTGAGTACAAAGCCAGGAGGCCAGGAGTAAGCCCTGCATATAGCTCAGAATTGACTCCAAAATAGAAAATAAATAAATAAAAAAAAGGTTATGCAAGCAAAGCATCTGGAGCATTGCCTGACTTATGGAAGTATGTCATAAGTAATGCCATCCTTAATCACTTGCTAATAAAATAGTTATTAGTGATGCAATTGTGCCGAGCATTTTTTTAGACTGTGAATTTAGTGTGGATTAAAAGATACACTGTCAGCTCCATGGACTTCTGTGCCTCTAATTCCAAAATTTGAGGAGAGGTCATTGATGTTGAATGTCATTTATGAGACCAGTGCTTACTAATCACATATTTAATGTTACCATTAAATTTCCTCCTAACCTCTACATTAGTGCTATTAATTTAAATACCCATTGCTTCACAGTTCACATAGTATGTGTGTAAAACGCTGTGAAAATACGATACTATTGAGTTGATAGTGGAGCTAATGAAATTTGAATAGTTGACTCATTCCATGTAATGTTGAAGATAAAGACAGTCCACATATGTGATTGATCTTATATTGTGCTTCTTGATGATGTTTTCTAACGTTGGATTTATTTTTCAATGGTTCTGTTAGATTCCTAAATGCATTCAAATTGGGATTTCATGCACAGAGACTTAACTCGATGACATGACAATTTTATTTTTAAAAAAGTATTTTAGTCAAGAGGAGAAATGACTAATTGGTTTAGATCTTCCCTATATAACCTTGAATGTTAAAAGCTTTTAACAGATATAACCAGAAAGTATTTAACAGTCAGTCAAGCTTTATTTGGTTAATTCAAAATGACAGCCTAATACTTTTCAGTCCTTGGCATAATTTGAAAATATTCCTGCCATCAAAATAGTTTCTCTGTGGATTAGAGGTAAAAATTAGTCCTATAGCAGAGGTCCAGTAATCCAGATATGGTTTATTTTCAAATGTTAATTCCCATTTTTACTAGGAATACTAAGAAATCACAAGAGAGCCATATGAATCTTTTTGTAATTAATGGACTTATTCAGGAGAAGCCTTTAGGAGAAACTGCTAGCATTATAAAAGTAAGAAACCCAATTGATGAGGCCTGAAATTACAACAGCCATTGATCAAGGGTTACATTGCTTCTTAGTCTTAACTCTCCTCATAGTAATAAAAATAGTAAAAATCATCTTTTTGTAGCCTACTTTGCGGGGTGGGGGGCTGGGTATATATTCCACAGATCATTTCATGTGGATAAAACATGGTACGATTTTCATTTAAAATGGAAAAATGGAAATTCAAAATGAAATGGTATATGGATTTTATCCAAATGTCCTTTACTAATATCCGTTTAAGGGCCCATTTCTGTTGAACTCTTTTTCATCTTAGTTCAACACACTCATTAAGCCTTAGGATTAATTTCAATACCCCAGTGCCCTCCGCCAGTTATTCTTTACTGAATCTTGAATTCAATACATTATTTTAAGTCATAGAACGGGATTGGAAAATCAAATCAGGTTTTTTTTCAAGTTGATATTTTTAAACCAGTTCCCATAAAAGAATAAAATACAAAACTATTGTCTCCTTGAAAATAAGTCAGTAAAATGTATTTTATGTGGAAAAAAATTTTTAAATTGTATAAATATGGGGCCAGCGTGTTAGTGCAAGTGATAGGGCATTTGCCTTGCACACTGTAGACCCAGGACAAACCTGAGTTCGATCCCTGGCATCTCATATGGTCCCCTAAGCCAGGAGCGATTTCTGAGCGCATAGCCAGGAGTAACCCCTGAGCATCACCGGTTGTGGCCCAAAACAAACAGACAAACAAAAACAAAATATAATTGCATACACACATGTGTGAGTTAGTTCAGATGTGATCATAGTTATCCAAGCATTGTTTTTGTCTATAAACCAGACTCAGAAATTAAGATAGAAAATTGTGTGACAGCCAGAGCTTTGAATCAGAGCTCAGTTTTGCAGCCTTCAAAGTTGCTTAGACTCTCTATAACTAGCTCATTTTGTTCTATGTTAGCAAACATATTTCAATTGGTACAAAATATCAATAAGCCATTCATATTTAATGTAATATTTGTAAACTTTTTATCAGTTTTTTAAGTTTTATTATAGTTGATAGTCAATATTAGGTCAATTCCATTTTTTCAAGTATTTATATATAAAAGGTTAAAAACTCACTTAGATATTAATGTCACCATACTTTATTGAGTGATTTTTTAGTAAAGTAAAAAGAAATGTTAATTGATTTTTTTTTTGTGAGAATCTGAAGTGAACTATTTTAGCACAACTTGTCAGTAATTCTGAAGAAAGGTAATATTTCTAAACTTTTCTTCTTAAAATAATATATCACAAATTGAGGGGGAAATAATGGAGGGCACCAAGAACAGACAGTCATATGAACATTGAGTAGAAATAAAAAAAAAAGATCAGACTTAAATACCAAATCCAAAGTCAACAACAACAGAATCGATACCCAATCTACAATAAGCTAGACACAGAGGGGACCACTTATATTAGCACCCTGGGGGGGCAAAGGAGGGGTGATATGTGATGCATGTTGGGAACAGGGGTGGGGGGAGGACAACATTGGGGGTGGGAATGTCCCTGATTCAATGTCACTATGTACCTAAAATATTACTGTGAAATATTTGTAATCCACTTTGATCAAAATAAAAATTATTAATAAAAAAGAACTACAGGGCATGGAGAGATAGCACAGTGGCATTTGCCTTGCAAGCAGCCGATCCAGGATCATAGGTGGTTGGTTCAAATCCTGGTGTCCCATATGGTCCCCTGTGCCTGCCAGGAGCTATTTCTGAGCAGACAGCCAGGAGTAACCCCTGAGCACGGCGGGGTGTGGCCCAAAAAACAAAAAAAAAGAAGAAAAAAAAACTACAGAACTTGAAAAAAATATATATATCAGAGGAGTCTGAGTGTATATATATATATATATAGAAAAGTTTTAAGTATATAATAGATGCTACATTTTAATAATCAAGACTATAAAAATATGTATTGTTGATTCTCACAGAGTATCCATTATAAGAAATTATATATTTTCATTTTTAAAAAAATGTTTTTATTTAAACACCAATATTTATGAAGTTTCTCATAATAGTTATTTTCTGGCATTCATTGTTACAGCATTAATCTTACCACCAGCATAGCATCCCCTCCACCATAGTCTATAGTTTCCCACTTTTCCCCAAGCCTTCCCCTTGGCAGGTATGAATATTACTTAATATTGCTTGTTACAACTAAATGGTAATGAAATTATATTTAAAATTTTATTAAAAGAAAGTTTGTGAAAATTGTCATCTCAAAATAGAGTTCTTATGTCATTGTCTGAAGGTTTTCTAAGCTGTTCATTGCTAGTTCAGTATTCTGTTTGTTTTTGCTAATTGAGCCTAGGTAAATTCCATTCTACCATATTTCCCAGCATATAAAATGAAGGGGCATATAAGACGACCCCCTACTTTTCCTGTTAAAATAATAGGGTTTGGGCTATATTCACTGCATAAGACTACATTTTTTTCCAATACCTTATTAACTTCTATAATTTTTAAATAATTTTTATTGTGACCAAAGTGAATTACAAATCTTTCAAAGTAGTATCTTAGGTGCATAATGACATTGAATCAGGGGCATTCCCACCACCAGTGTTGTCCTCACTCCACCTGTTCCCGGCATGCATGCCATATTCCCCTCCATTGCCTCCTGGGCTGCTAGTATAAGTGATCCCCTTCCTGTCTAGTGTGTTGGGTATTGATTCTCTTGACATTGGCTTTGGATTTGGTGCTTAAGTCTGATCATTTTTTTATTTCTCCTCAATGTTCATATGACTGTTTGGTATTGGTACCATCCAGTGTTTTTTCCTCTCAATTAATGAAGCAGAGCAAAATGACTCAAGTTATGTGGTTCTGTTTGAAAAGGGAAAAATGCAAAAAACAAACAAAAAACTGGAAGGAGCCCATCTAGAGTTTATAAATATCAATTTAAGAGAAGAAAGGGAAAAATGAAGAAAAACATAACAAAAAACAAAAAATACAAAACAATACAAAAAAACAAACAAGAAAACATAAAAACAACCCTACAATCACAAAACATTCAAACAAAAAACACCACAGCAATAAAGACAACAACCAAACAGTAACCACAATTCTGAAATAATTCTGAAATGAGTTCTGAAATGAATTCTGAAAAGAAAAAAAATTGAGTTTCTTTTTTTTTTTTTTTTTTTTGCATAGGCACAGTACATATTGGGAAGATTAGAAAGGGATTTCCCTTGGCCTAAGAGATACAGGGTTTCTCTGCCCTTGATGCATACTGTCATGGGAATAACTACAGGCTCCGTGTATGCTCTTTTTCACTCCCCTTGGTCGTTTTATAGTGGCAGGAAACTTTCAACTCAGTCGTGGATGTTAAAATCAGGCCTCTGTAACTAGAGATCTTCATATTTGCACAGGTCATAGGATGAAGCCTAGGATAGAGTCTTTCTTTACAGTTCTAGAAGTTCTGTTCCATCACAGTTGTTTTAATCAGTCTTCTGTAATTGGTGGTCTTGGTTTTTGCACTGATCCTAGGACGAAGTCTAGGATAGAGTAAGACTACCTCTCTTTTAACACACACCAAATGGAAATTAAAAACGTAAGAGAAAAAGAGTAGAACCCTCAAAGGTTAACAGTATATACTTAATAAAGCTAGGCTTTGGAGTGCCTACAATCATTTTACATTTGTCATTTGTAGTGAGTGCCTGTGATTTTTTTTAACTGTGATCTACATTGAGAGCATGATGAGGGGGCTCCTCCAAGAGCAGCTGGTTAGGGTGCAGTTAGTGATTAATAGGACAGATTGAGGGGAACAGAGTGCCTCCTCTGTGTCTCATAAAAGCTGAACAGAGGACAGAGCACCGGAAAGCCACATACCCAGTGGCTGGATGAGATGTGGCATCTGGTAACTCAGCTCCTCTGTGTGCCCTGAAAGATGAATCAGGACAAGCAGAGGACTGAGAGACGATGCCTGGCAGCTAGGTGGGATGTGGCGGTAACAGGAGGGTGGATCACTTGACCCTGAAGCTGTAGTAAGTTTCAGCAGCTGTATACCAGGGTATAAGAGGACCACCGACTTTTAAGAAGTTTTTATGGGATAAAAGTCATCTTATACACTGGACAATATGGTAATTTCATATCTCGATCTGGTATATTCTTACTGGCATGCCAGTATTTAAAAATATAGCAGTTTTGGTCTAGGACTTGGAGGATCTGTGGAACTGGGCTGATGTGTGGCTTCCTGAGCTTGAAAAGTACAAAGGTACAGCGGAAGACCTCTCACC
>PVKC010004913.1:0-34488 GCA_004027635.1 Crocidura indochinensis | reverse complement strand
GGAAGGAAGGAAGGAAGGAAGGAAGGAAGGAAGGAAGGAAGGAAGGAAGGAAGGAAGGAAGGAAGGGAGGGAGGAAGGAAAAGAAAGAAAGGAATAGGGGGCCAGGCGTTGGCGCTGGAGGTAAGGTGCCTGCCTTGCCTGCGCTAACCTGAAAAAAGGAAGAAAAGAAAGAAGAAAGGAAAAGATTATGAAAATGTAATTATGTTAAAAATTCTTTTGGCTTGGATAAACTTTTTGTTATTTTGAAAATGGGTTATTTAAATAACAAATATAGAGACATGATAACTCATAAAGCTGATATACCTTGACATAGGGAACATACCCCCATATAAGTGAACATCATAGTGAATAGAACCACTATCAGCATGCCAGTAGCTCTTCTTGTGCCTCCTTCCATTAATGCTTTCCCCAACAGAAGCAGTTATCTGACTCTGGGACTATGTTTATCTGTATTTAAATTTAAAAGAAGTTATTCTTAATTTATTATATTATGTCGTATATTTAATTGGATATTATGGAGATCTATCCATATTATTAAATGTGATTTTAGTTCAGGATATTTGATTTTGTTGACTTAACTAAATTATACATTTATTATCCATATTACTATTGACAGCCATCTAGTTTGTTTCTAGTTTATGGCCATTATAATAATGCTTCTTTTATCTTGTACTTTTCTTTTCATGAATTTGTGCAAACATTTCTATTGGGAGTAATTCTAGGAGCCTTCAGTCATACAATATGCCTACACTCAAGAAACTTTTTTTTTTTTTTTTGGTTTTTGGGCCACACTCGGTGATGCTCAGAGGTTACTCCTGGCTATTCGCTCAAAAGTCGCTCCTGGCAGGCACGGGGGACCATATGGGGAACTGGGGGATGGAACCGCGGTCCGTCCTAGGTTAGCGCAGGCAAGGCAGGCACCTTATCTCCAGCGCCACCGCCCTGCCCCCACTCAAGAAACTTTTGATGATGAAAAGAAGGACAGCAACAGAACTTAAAGACAGAGAAAGACAACTTAAAAAGATTTGTAGTTGTCAATAGAGACATTTAAGAGAGTGGTGATCAAATTTAGGTTCAGGGTATCATTTATATCTATAGTGCACTATGTATTTGGAGAGAGAGAAGGATAGGGAGGAGAGAGAGAAAAGAGAAGTAGAAAGAGGAGGAGATGAGTGTATTAGTTTGGAAGGCAGTCAGCTGTAAGTCACTTCAAAGTATCTTAATGTTATTTGATTTTTCTCAAATACTTGATCTCTCTAGAAATCTTTCTCTGAAAGTTGGAATTTTTTCCAGTCATTCCTTAAAACTCGGGAAAAAGGAACGCTCAATGCATCATGACAATATATCATGTTGCCATTCATGTCCTTGCTGCTTTATATAATCTCAAGATAGTTGTTATAATTGTAAATATCAAGGTTAAATTTAAAGCTAAGGGTGACAGTGAGTTAGCCACTTCAATTATATTATACTAGTAAAATAAAAACTTCCCAAACATCGTGGGTCAGAGAGATAATATGGTGTTCAGGGTGCCTGTCTTGTATACAATTGACCTTGATTTGATCCCTGGGATGCCATTTGGTGTCCTAAGCTTTGCAAGGAGTGTTCCCTAAGTATAAAGTTAGGAGTAAGTGCTGAGGATTTCAGGATCAAACATGTCTCCTACAACTCATTAGCAAAAGTAAGTGACTTCTATCTAGCTGAAAATGAGGCTGGAGAATTGTATTAGAATAGCAATAAATTTAACTGTTACTGATTGATCTATATAAATTATCTTACATTGATCCATGCCTTATCTAAGCCTATTGCTGTTTTGAAGTATTGGAACCCCTTTATCAATGAAGAAAAGGAAATTAATAAATGATAAGTAAGTAAATGATGTTTCTTTACAATGAAATAATGAATGATCGCAAGAACAGTGTATAGTCTAGACTAGAGTAAATACATGTTATGAATAATATTTTATCACTGGAAAATTAGAAATATGTACAGTTAAAATGGACATTTTATTTCATGTGATGATTTATAATTAACCAACAATTTTATTTTTCTTATCATTTATTTTATGTGTTACAAGTATTAATAAGAGGAGAAAATAAAAATAAGCAGATATTATTTCTTAAGGAGTGCTTCCTCTCTCAAATGATCAGTAACGTAACGTGACTTTTACCAGCTTTTCTAGAATAAGGGTAAAGCGAAGAGCAGGGAGGCATTGTGAGCTGCTGTAATTTACAAGCAGAATGGTGTAAAGAGATTTCTATGATGCATAAATTAAAACATCCCATCATAAGGCTAACAGATCCAAAATAGCCTCAATTTGGTCTTTCATGTGACTTTATTTCTATCTTAACCTGTAGTTGTTGATTACGGACAAATTCATTTGTCATGACATCAGATGAACTAGTGCTCAGTAAGATAGAACATTGATTCAGATATTCTTTTAAATTTTATTTGAAATTTAGAGAGAAATGGTCATATGAGGGTTTTTTTTTAGCAAGACAAATCAGGTCACTGTAAAACTTCAGCTTTCTGAAAATTTATTCTTTATCATCAGCGAAACAGTGTTCAGCTTCACAAAATATCATTGTATATTCAACTCAAGTTCTTAAGATATCTTTATACACCTAGTAGTTGTTCATTAATTTGTTGATTATATGGTGACAGTTAATGTAGTGACAATTAAATGTTTCTTTATTGGACAGAATTTAAAAGAAAGAACTGAACCAAACCGTGACATCTTCAATATGATATTGATAGAGGTTGACTAATGGACTTATTGCATAAAACTTTCATTTTATATTAAGTGTGATCAATGTCTGTTTAGTTTTGCTAAGAGAGAAGAAAAACACGGTATGTAGGTATGAGTTCATACCTATTCATGAAAGGTGATTCAGATTCAAATCTGGCAACATTTGGATAAGGTATTTTCACTTGTGATAATTTATTATTTTTGTTTCTGGAAACATCCCTCTAGATTGTTTCAGAAATCTCATAATTATAGTGCTATTGTTCTACTTCTAAATGTAAAATCAATAGAGGTAGTCTTTTTTTAAAACTAGGAAATTAGTTGAAAATTTTATTATTCTGAAGAATATTACAGTTTAAACTATAAATAAAAATGAAAATAGCACAAGGAAACCTTAGATTATAGTTGAGAAATTTGGGGTACTTGGGAAAATATTGAAGATTATATTTTAATAATTTTGATTTTATTCAAAATTAAAATTAGAAATTTAGACCTCATGTAGCTAAAGCACAATATGGACTGGGTGTCCAATAGTCTGCCATTTATTCATTCACTAATGAAATTTATTCACTAATGAAATATCTACTGGTTATCTTTTCATGTGTCACAGTTTTCAAGTTACTAAAGGACACATTAAATGTTTGAACTGATGCTCTGACTTTATTATTGAAGCACATAAAATTTCATGACAACAAGATTGCCATTCCTTCAAAGCAGATAAAATAAAAGGGATAATCTAGAAACCTGCTTTGATATTTCCAACCCAAAAAGTTTTTTATGGCATATAAGAATTATGCCTTCCTTGACTTTAAATATATAACATTTAAATAAAACACAATTAAATTAAGTAATATACACCTGTCTACATATGTACAACACCCTTGACAGTACTTGTCATGACTTGAGTTGGATCTGATCAAATGGAAATAGTGAAGAGTTTAAGTATGGATATTTTCAGAGAAAAGCATGGTTAAATAAGTGGGACTGAGTTTTCGAATTATGGCTTGCAGGGCTGCAGTTAAGGACTAGGGTATGGATGCATTTGAACATAGGATATATTTGTATTTTTGTCTAGATGTGGTTTTCTAGGGACAAATGGATGACGAGTTGGTGTTGTTAAGTGAATAAAAGCTAGATATAAATAAAAGATCCATTTAGACATGTTCCAAGTTTCTGAGTCAGCACTCGGAATAGTCTCTAAGGATGATGATGATAGTTTCCGTATTTGGAATAACAAGAGGTGTCAAAATGAATGTATCTAGAGACATTCACCAGGTGAGGAAAGTGAATGAAACAGGCTAGTTCTTAAACAATAGGGGAAACTGTGAAAACAGGAAATTACAGTCCACTTTAAATAGAGATATGAAACAGCTGCTACTTAGCCCATCATTGATTCTAGACAGGCTTGGTGTTACTGGATTTTCCAGAAATTTAAAAACTTTCCAGAAAAGCAGAAAATTCCATCATTTTAAATGGGCTCTCCTACTTTACTCCAGGTGGCAAGTTGAATTATAATTTGAAGCATATTTTTTATTTTAATTAATAATTTTTATTTTGACCCAAGTGGATTACACATCTTCAACAATAGTGTTTTAGGTACATAGTGACATTGAACCAGGGGCATTCCCACAATCAATGTTGTCCTCCCTCCACCTCTGTTCCCGGCATGCATCCCATATCGCCCCTCCTTTGCCCACCCCCCGGACTGCTATTATAAATGGTCCCTTCTGTGTCTAGTTTGTTGTAGATTGGGTATCGATTCTGTTGTGGTTGACTTTGGGTTTGATATTTAGGTCTGATCATTATTTATTTCTACTCAATATTCATGTGACTATTTGGTCTTGGTGCCCTCCATTATTTCCCCCTCAATTTGTGAGGCAGAACAAAATGGTTCAAGTTATGTGGTTCTGTTTAAAGGTAAGAAGAAAAAAAAAGAAAAAAATGAAAGAAAAAGTGGGGGGGTCAAAAATTCAAACAAGCAAAAATCGGGAGGAGTCCTTCTAGAGATTATAAAAATCATGTTAAGAAAAGAAAGGGGATGGGGCCGGGCGGTGGCGCTGGAGGTAAGGTGCCTGCCTTACCGCGCTAGCCTTGGACGGACAGCGGTTCGATCCCCCGTGCCCCATATGGTCCCCCAGGCCAGGGTCGACTTCTGGGCGCATAGCCAGGAGTAACCCCTGAGCGTCACTGGGTGTGGCCCAAAAACCAAAAAAAAGAAAAAAAGAAAGGGGGGAAAAAGCATATTTTTAAGCAATTGATTTAGCTCTGATTTCTTTTAAGGTAGCTTTGGTCCCAGGTAAAGGAGTGTACAATCTTGCCTGGGTCTTTTGTCTTTTGTTTTTGATGTAATTAACTATTATATCCACTGTAGACTGAAATTTCTATTTCAGTGACTGAATAGAAATTTTCTTTTATCCACTGCAGGCTAAATATCTATTAAACATGTATTTCTGCTGCTTCATTTATTGATGATGTTTAAAAATAGTCACCATGAAATTGTAAAGCTATTCATGATTAGGTTTCAGAAATTTCATGTTTCAACACATAACTTCGCCTACTTTCACTTCTCTCCACTAATGCCCCCTACACTCCCTTAATTTCTGTCCATAAGCCTGCTTTCATAAGAGGTGTCTTTTTTTTTACTGTAGCTTACAGTACTGTAGCTATTTGGGTTTCATGCATAACACTTCACTACCTTTCAGCACCAACTCCTTTCTTGGTTGATCACTTCTCTCCACATAAACTTTGCCTCTTCCTGGTGTATCTCTCAAAGACATTCTGATCCACACCCCCCAAATTAAAATGATATATAATGAAAATTAAAATAATACATGTAATTGAAATATTGTATGATAATGTCTTATGAACTTACTTGCTACATGTTTCCTATTTTTAGAGGTTTATCTAGAAATTTAACTTGTTTCTTTCATTGAGGGAACATCTAAAACAAGAGGTTCCCACACATCATCTAATCTCAAACTTGTTCTTCAAGTTATTTTTACCATGTAACCCTTTTTATTTCACTCATGTACTCCATTCTAGGACAGACTGCGATTTGATCCCCTGGCCTTCCATATGGTCCCCCAAATCAGGAGCGATTTCTGAGCATATATAGCCAGGAGTAACCCCTGAGCATCATCGGGGGTGGCAAAAAAAACATTATATTTTATTTATTTTCATATGTTTTGGGACCATACCAGAAGTACTTGGGGACTACTTCTGTCTCTGTGTTGACTGTTTTTTTTTTATAGTGTTACCCAGAGGCCCATACCATTTTGGAGCTGAGCCTCAAACATGGGCCTGTCACAGGCAAGCATGACCTCAGTCTGTTAAACAAACTCTTTTATCCAACTTATTTTTATGGTTATTTGTTCACATGTTAATTATCAGTCTCATGAACTGATTGTAAGCTTACTGAGAATATAAATAGGCCTATCTTTATCACTGATATAATTTCAGGGATTTTTGTTAGTTTTTTTTGTCACACCCAAAATCTCAGGGGTTACTCCTGGCTCTACACATAGAAATTGCTCATAGCAGGCTTGGGGGATCATATGGGATGCCGGGATTCAAACCATCGTCCTTCTGTGTCTAAAGCAAATGCACTAACGCTGTGCTATCTCTCCGGCCCCAATTTCAGTTTTTAACTAAATATTTTATGGCTGAAGATTTAATAAATCTACTTGAATGAATAGTTCACCTCTTTCCAGAAAAGCTTGATATTTATGCCTCCTACATGTCGGTGTGGTACTTGGTTCTGGGGACCTTGATCATCATAAATTTAAGTAAGTTACCTCTTTTAAAGTCAAATCATATTAATAATCTTACAGTGTAATTTAACTCATTTTATTATATTATATTTACATATATGTAACATATATATAGTATGTATATCTGGGCATAAACTTCTCTGGCTTTTATGAAATTATAAAAGTAGAACATTTAAAAATAAAACTAGCATGGGGCCAGATAGGTGGCTCAAGCAGAAATCCATCTGCCTTGCCGAGTTAACCTAGGATGGACTGCGGTTCGATCCTCTGGCGTCCCATATGGTTCCCCAAGTTAGGGACGATTTTTGAGCACATAGCTATGAGTAACCAACCCCTGAGCATCACCAGGTGTGGCCAAAAAAAAAAAAAAAAACAACCAAACAAAAAATGCTATATAAACTACTTGCTGGAATCAGAAGCAGAGAAATTTCTCACTGTAAATTTAGTATTTATTCTTACTTGTGAATGAGCTGCAACAAATACATGCTAAAAACTGAGGTATTTATAATACAACTATCTTGAAGATAAAATGTCTTCTTAGCACTAAGAAAAAGGTACTTTTTTAGATTTCATTGTCACTCCATTATACTGTTTGAGCAATCAAAAACAATGTTGATTTATTATAAGGCGGTTTTATTTCATCTCGTCTTTGCTTTCTGACTATTAGATTTTAAAGTTTTTTCTTTCACTTCTTTTTTCTTCAACTAATAAAATAGGCATCAGGATGAACACATGTGTCATGATTAACAAACGTGTCCACAAAAGAGTTGTAGTCATATAATATTTCAACACCAGTCTCACCACCAGTGTCAACTTCCCTCCACCATTGTTCATAGGTTCATTTCTTGCCCCAGGCTGCCTTCTTAACAGGTATATTTTTAAAGTTTAATTATTATGGTTTAGGTGTGGCATAAACACATAAGGGAATAAATGCAGGAAAAAAATTGATGAAATCATGCAGTTTGCTGCAACTTAGATTGACTGAAGGATACTATCTTAATTGAGGTAAGTCAGAAGAATATGGTCACATACTGGATGCTCTATCTCATTTAGATGATATATAGAATGATATATATCATCTTATAAAGTATAGAATAGCATGACAAGTATATGCAAGGTAGCAAAGGTGGGAAAACACTTAGTCCTAGACAACAGAAAGAAAAAAATCAGGGAAAAAATAAAGAAGGGAAGCAAGGAGAGGAAAATAGGAAGTAATTGACAAGGATCTGAGCCTTGGACACACGGTGCTGTAGATTTATGATGTATGTAAAGGGTCTAACTACAGAGCCATCAACGCCATAAGGATGTGACTATTTTAAAGGTCTACTTCACTTCTTCCTTCCTTTCTCCCTCCCTCCCTCCCTTCCCCTTTTCTCCTTTACTTCCTCCCTTTCTCCCTTCCTTCCTTCATTCCTTCCTCAGTTTCTCCCTTCCTTTCTCCCCTCCTTCCTTTCTCCTTTCCTCCCTTCCCCCCTAACTTCCTTCTTCCCTTCATTTGTCCTTCCCTCCCTTCATTCCATCCCTTTCCTTTCTTCTTTCCTTTCCTCCTCCATTCATTCATTCCTCCCTTCACTCCTTCCCTTCTTTCTTCATTCCATTTCTCCTTCCTTCATACCCTCCCTTCACCCTTCCTTTCCTCCTCCCTTCATCCATTCCTTCTTTCCTCCCTTCTGCCTTCTCTTCCTTCTTTTCTTCCTTTCTTTCTCCTTCCTCCATCCTCCCTTCCTCATTCCTCTCTTCCCTCCCTTCTTCTTTCTTTCCCACCCTCCTCCCTTCATCCCTTCTTCTCCTCCCTCCTTCATTTCTTGTTCATCCTTCCTTCCTCCCTTTCTTCCTCCTTTTTTTCTCCTCTCCTTCGTTCGTTCCTTCCTCCCTCCCTTCTTCCCTTCCTTCCTCCCTTTCATCCCTCCCTTCCTTCCTCCCTTTCATCCCTCCCTTCCTTCCCTCCTTTCATCTTTCCTTCTTTTTCTCCTCCCTTCATCCCTTCCTCCCTTTCCTCCTCCCCTTCTTTTTTCCTTCCTTTCCTCCTCCCTTCATCCCTTCCTTCCTTAGCTCTATAACGGAACCACTCTACTGCTGAGCTATATCTTCAGTACTTTCATTTTATCTTTATTTTTAATAAAATAGATTATTAACCCAAAACAGAAACTTTGGCTCCAAGTTTTCATAGAGTAATTACTTATAAAATCTTTTCAGATATTCTAAAGTCTGATTGCTTATAATAAATGGATAAGCATATACACACATTACATGTATACATGTATCTACACCTATCCACACACATAAAATACATGGGTGGCTTTATTTTTGCAGATACACATGCACTAGTTTAAATTATTAATTTCTTTTTTTTTTTTTGGTTTTTGGGTCACACCTGGCAGTGCTCAGGGGTTACTCCTGGCTCCATGCTCAGAAACTGCTCCTGGCAGGCACGGGGGACCATATGGGGCACCGGGATTTGAACCGATGACCTTTTGCATGAAAGGCAAACGCCTTACCTCCATGTATCTCCCGGACCCCTATTAATTTCTTAATTAAAGTTTTAATTCCCAGGATGCTTCCAACTCCACCCTTTTCATAATTTGAGAAAGATCTACTTGTGTTTCAAGACCCATATCCTAGACATAAGAAGCTGAGGCTCTCTCTAGATTACCTAATTGTTAAACAAGCAGACAGAATAAAAATACAAGATAATACTCTAATATACATTGTATTTTTTGAACTAAAAGTTGATGTTAAGAAGAGCTAACAGTTCTGTAAGCACCATTCATAGAGTGTTTTGGAAGTGTGCTTTAGGAGATTCTGTGCACATATATAGAATAAGAGTGTTATTCCCTGGAGCTGTGTAATGTGGGCTTGTTAATGCAGTAGTCAGCATGCAGAATCCTTCATCATCTCTATATTTGACTCCTGCTCAGAGAAACCTGCTTTTTTCTCATTCTTGCTCTCATAGCCCACCCCTGGTTTAGGAATAATTTAAGTGAGAATTTCCTTTCACTGAGCTAGTCACATCCTCCTGTGTATACATTTGTTTCATGTATAATCATGTTAGGGCACAAGATTGAATTTTACTTTTTATGATGATATAATGAAGTGATTAGTATCACTAGATTAATTTATTCTTAAGCAATGCTCACAGGTTACTTCTGGCTCTGCACTTAGGAATTACTTCTGCTGATGCTAAGGAGACCATAGAAGATTTCAGGGATTGAACCCAGGTCAACTCACGTGCAAGATGTAAAAAAATCCCTACCCATTGTATTATTGATCCAGTCCTTATTTAGATTGTTTAAATATGCATGCCTTGATTGAGAGGTCCGGATGGCATTTAAAATTCACTTTGTGGAGTAGTTTCATGAACTAACCAATGTAGATATAACAGGTGTCTCTCTCTCTTTTTTTTCTTTTGGGGCAGTGGAACAATCTCTTTTGGATTTTAGATTTTCAGATGGCGGATATTCTTTTGCATGGAGATCCGACTTTGCACCTCAGTGGTGATAATAGAGTGTGCTCTCTCAGAGACTCACTTGCTCTCACGCTATCAATTCTTTCCTGGTTGCCCTCTCTCTTCAATTCATCAAGTCCAAAATAGAAATGTCTTCTCATCTCTCTCACTGAACCACTTGTGGGAACTCTTCATTTCTATTAGAGATATTATCAGACCCCGAATCTTCTAGTCTCACAATCTTGGGTATAACTTAAATTCATGACTTTATAAATAACATATTTCTTTTCCTTTTTAGTACTTATGATGTAACAAGTGACTTGTCAAGAATGTAACAGGTAATCTTAAAGTGGGTAAAGTGCTGATATTTTTATTTATTCATATTTATAATAATAATTCTTATTTTGCTGTTATGTAATAATTACTATATAATTTTTACATATATTATTTCCCTGATTTGGGAACTTCTTTTCTCGAAGCTACTATATTAAATGTTCCCCTTGCAATGTATTTCAAATTTCTTTTTTCATTTAAATACTTTTTCTCAACTTATCACTCAACATACAGATAGTTGTTGGCAATTTGCACAAGAATGATTCTATTTTGGTGTGCATTATACTCATTTATTATATAATGGTCTATAATATTCAATCCTCCCTGTGTTTTAATAGTAATTTCCCTTCTCAGTTGTATATATTAACTTAACTTATATTTACTATAGTTTTTTTTTTTTTTGGTCATACCCTGCAGTGCTCAGGGGTTACTCCTGACTCTGCACACAGAAACCGCTCGTAGCAAGCTGGGGGAACCATATAGAATGCCAGGATTTGAACCACTATCTGTCCTAGGTCAGCTTCCTGCCAGGCAAATGCCCTACTGCTGTGCTATCTCTTCAACCATTATATTACTATAGTTTTTAAACTGCCTTATGTGACCAGCATATGTATCAGACATATATACTCATAAAAGATTTATAAGATTGTAAAGGAAAAATAAAATGATTTTATATATAACCTTAGTAATTTTTCTGTTTTACTTTTAAAGGAGTCTCATAAAAGGATTTAGGAGTCTAGAGAATGGAAGTCTATATCTTAATGTGAATCTTTGTGAAAAAAAGTGGCATTACAACTGGACTTTGAGAAATGGGTAGATCTTAAGTAAACTTAATCTGGGTTTTCACAAATAAATAGCACAAGAAAAGGCTGACAAGCTTATTTTTGTGAGGAATACAAAGATAAATTGAATGATTAGCAATGCAAAACTTTAGATTATTTGGTTAATAAAGCTACTACAATAAATGATCAACAATGACTAAACAAATGGAATGCAGATAGTGAGTATAGAACACTAAAATTTACTCTAAAATCATTAAGATATTTTTGGAAAGAAAGTAATAAGCCTTGAACATGGAAATAAATCAAAATTTTATAACCCATGTTTGTTTTCCTAACCAGTGAAGATGCTACTAATTTTGAAAAAGTCTTATAATGTAAGGTGATCTGTTACTAAACTCTTTTATATAGTCTCAAATCATCCTCTTAATAAAATTTTGAAAATTATAACCTTGTAATATTTTTAGTGCTAAGGGGAGAACTTCTTAGGAAGCTTAACTAGTCTACACATGGTCCCATGGATAAAATCATGTAATCAAAAAACTAAAAATGTAGGACTCATACTTTTCTTCTTTTCCCTGGTAACTGACTTCATTTCAGTTAGTATTCATTTGTTCAACAGAAATTTAAATTCTCACCTCACAAATGATTGAATAATATGTTAATTTTCTTGCATGCATTTTGATTTGTTCTTTTCAGATCCTAAAACACTGAAGCTGTAATTCCTTTTACATCTGTACTGAGATTCAAAGCCCGAGTTTTGGAACATTTAGTGTAGCATCCCCACTCTTCTCAGCTAAGTGAAGTTGGAAGTGTTAATCACATATTATTAAGCTCTGGGGCCCAGCAAATTCCATTGGTGGTAACTTCTAAAGTCATCTAATCTTTAGGTGAACTGTTTAATTCTTCAATTTTGTACTTTCTTGTTTGTTTTGTTAAATTTTTTCAACAATTTTTGTACTTAAGCACAGTGGTCACAGAAATGTTTTTATTTGGGTTCAGTCATAGATTGTACTCTGAAGCCCTGTCCAGTTTCCTGCCACTGATGTCACTCATTTATTTCCCCTTTTCCCCCATTTACTGTCTGTCTCTGGGATAGAAATACTACTTCTTTGTCTCACTATCATTGTCATGGCAGTTGTCAGTGAAATTAGTGTTCTAAACTGCATTCACTATTCTTTGTGACAACCTTCATATCATGGATTGATCCTCTAGGACCTCATTACTATTGTCTCTGGATATTATTACCATACTATCTTTTATTTTTCTTATATCCTTCAGATGAGTAAGACTATTCTATAAATATCCTTCTTTCTCTGATTCATTTCTCTCAGCATAATAATCTCCATGTCCTTCCAGGGATTAGCAAATTTTATGACTTCGTTTTCCCTAACAACTGCATTGTTTTTCATTGTATAGCACTGTTTTGTTAGTCTCTCATCTGTTATTGGGCACCTGGGTTGCTTCCAGATTTTGACTATTGTAAATAGTATTGCAATGAAAATAGGAGTGCAGAGGTCATTTTTGTATTGTGTTTTTGTCTTCCTAAGGTATAGTCCTTAGGAGTGGTATTGCTGGATCACAAGGAAGCTCAATTTCTAGTTTTTTGAGCAATATACATATTTTTTCCACTAAATTTGGATTAGACATCATTCCAACCAGCAGCAAATAAGAGTTACTTTCTCCCCAATCCACACTAGCATTAGTAGTTGCTGTTCCTTGAAATGTGTGCCATTCTCTATGGTATGATATGATACCTCATTGTTATTTTATTTGCATCTCCCTGATGATTAGTGATGTGAAAATTTTTTTCAGGTGCCTTTTGGTCATCTGTATTTCTTCTTTGAGGAAATGTCTCTTCATTTCTTCACCCTGTTTTTTTGGTGAGGTTAGATAATTTTTTCTTATTGAGTTCTATGAGTGCCTATTATATCTTAGATATTATTCCCTTATCAGATGGGTGTTTGGCAAATAGTTTCTCCCATCCCATGAGAAGCTTTTGTATACTAGTCACATTTTCCTTTTAAGTGTAGAAGCTTCTCAGTTAATGTAGTCCCATCTTTGATTCTACTTGCTTGGACCAAGTGGTTGAGTACAATATTAACAAACACAAATTAATGGTCTTCTTATATAGAAATATTGATAGAGAGGAAATAGACATTAAAAAAGCAGCTCTGGGGGTGTGATAGCACAGTCATAAGGCATTTGCCTTGCATACAGCCAACCCCAGAGGGACCCAGTTCGATTCCCGATTCCCGGCATCTTATATGGTTCCCCAGCTTGCCAGGGGTGACTTCTGAGTGAAGAGCCATAGTGACCTCTGGATACCATGGGGTGTGACCCAACAACCAATCAATAAATAATAAAGTTAAAAAAAGCCTCATTCACAATAGTGAGACAAAAACTCAATTACCTTAGAGTCAACTTAACTAAAAAACTACAGAAGACTACTTAAAAATATAAGAGGACACAAAGAAATAGAAACATGTTCACTGCTCATTGGTTTGGGGGATGGATGAACATCATTAAAATGCGGGCTGGAGCAATAGCACAGCAATAGGGTATTTTTATTTGCCTTGCACATGACCTACCCGAGACTGACCCTGGTTCAATCCCTGGCATCCCATATGGTCCCCTGAGCCTGTCAAAAGCTATTTCTGAGTGCAGAACCAGGAGTAACCCCTGAATGCTGCTGGTCGTGGCCCCAAAATAAAAATAAAATCAAAAAACAAACAAAAATATTAACTTCTCAAAGCATTGTGCAGATTTGATGCAGATAACCTCTATGGATACCCATGGCATTTTTTCAAAGAAGTGGATCAAATATTCCTGAAATTCATTTAGAAAAATAAATGCTCGCAAATAGCTAAAGCAATATAGGAAAGAGAATATGAAAGGCATCACTTTCCCCAAATTTAAATTGTACTACAATGCAAAAGTATTAAAATAGCATGGTATTGAAATGAAGACAGACACTCAGATCAATGGAATAGATATGAGTATTCAGAGAATGACCCCACTCCCAGAAATAAAATAAAGTAATATTTGTCCAAGAAACACAGTGGAGCCAAGAAAACCTCTTCAACAAGTGGTGTTGGGACAATTGGTTAGCCACATGCAAAAAAAAAAAAAATACTCAGACCATGTACAAAGGTCAAATAAAAATGAATTAAAAACCTTGATATCAGACCTGAGTCTATAAGGTATATATAGAAGAAAAATACTTCATGTTTGTTTGTTTCGGGTTATATCCAGCAGTGCTCAAGGTTGTTCCTGGCTCTGTTCTCAGGAGTCTCTCCTGATAGGTTCAAGGAACCATATGGGACACAGGAGATAGAACTTGAGTCAAATGCATGAGAGAAATGTGACCTATCTGCTATAGTATTGCTTTGATAGCCATTCTATTATTTTAGAAAAGCAATTATTTTAGAAAATAAATTCATGGAGCATTAACCAGTGCTACTTTCTTCTCTTCCTAAATAAATATAATGTTATAATGCATTCTCCTTTTTCTTAATTTTAATAAGGATATTGGTGTAATTAATCATTTTAGCTCAACATATAGACAAAGAAACACTTTGATCAATCAATTAAATGAAAACTCTTTTTTAATCAATTACTTTTAAACAACAAGTAACTGGCATATGTCAAAATATCATAGAGATAGATAAATAGCATATTATTTTAGTTATGCATAGAGTAAAAATACAAGTAAGTTAGTCAAATAAACAAGCACAAACTTTTAAACAATAAAATTATATTGGGGTTCCTAAATGGAAAAAGAGCAAAGAAACAGTAAATTAGGTAAAAGAGGTCAATTGTGTGGATAGACCAAATCCATTAAGGAGATATTTCTCTCTTTTTTTAGCAGTGAACTTAATATAGTGTAGACATATGTTGACTTGTAATAATACAACTTGAAACTTACATAATCTTATAGTGCAATATTACCTCAATACAAAAGTAATTTTTAAAAAGGCCAATTCAATAAAGTTGATTTTGATACCATACTACATTTTTAATTGTAATGTGATGTCATATTTTAAAATGTGGGCATATACCATATTTTAGAAGACTATAACTTCTGTTGTGATGGATACTTTTTATTATGGACTCATGCTTAGAATGACATTTAATATCTTAAATGTATCCAAAATAGAATGGCTTTATTGTTGAGTTCTAAGTCATGACAATACTAGCTTGAATGTTAGGGTTTCATTGACTTTTTTCCCCATGGGGAAAATAATGGCTTTCTCAAGCAAGAGTGAAATGGTGAAGTTCTTTGCAAAGTCTCACAATCATCTTTTTCCTCTTTATTTGTCTCTGTCACCAGCAACTGTTTAAATAAGATTATTTCATTTGGGCCTTCAGTAGCATCTTTGATTTCTTTTCTTGATTATCACATCTGCAAATAATTCCACCTGCTGTTAGCTACCTTATATACTCGAGTATAAGCCTACCCAAATATAAGCTGACCCAGCCCCCAAAACTGGGAAAACATAGTGACTCGAGTATAAGATGAGGTGGAATGTGCAGCAGCCACTGGCAAATTTCAAAAGTAAAAACATATACCTCAAGCAAATACAATAATTGAAGAATCAGTAAATAAATAAATAAATAAGTAAATACATGATTAAATTTACAATACATGATTGTTTGATATACTGTATACCATTAACATACCACATTAATCCATAGTATTCAATGGCAACTTTAATGAAGTGAATAAACTAAGTCAGTAAACTTTGTAAATAAATGGTTTAAAATCCTGAATCCTTATATTCCAAAATCCCTGATAATAAGGATTTAAGGTTTATAAACATATATTCATATGACTTTACTGTTATAAATGGATTTTTCACTTAATTAAATATGTCATTGAATATTGTGGGTTAAATAGTGAAGTGGCATACAGTTCATTTCAGCTGCCTACCTCTTCAGCTCAGCAGTGACTTGTGAACTTAATTGAAGCACTGACCCCTCCAGCAGATGACAGAAAATGACTGGAGACTCTGTGCATTTGATTTGGTTGTACCTAATCAAATAACCTGTATGATTCAAGTATAAGCTAAGTCAGGAATTATTTTTTTAATTGTCTTTTTTGTTTTGTTTTGTTGTTGTTTTTTTTGGTTTTTGGGTCACACCCAGTGGTGCTCAGAGGTTACTCCTGGCTGTCTGCTCAGAAATAGCTCCTGGCAGGCACAGGGGACAATATGGGACACCGGGATTCAAACCAACCATCTTTGGTCCTGGATCAGCTACTTGCAAGGCAAACTCCGCTGATCTGAGTCAGGGATTTTTGGCACTAATTTTGTTCCAGAAAAACTCGGTTTATACTCAAGTATATAGATAAATGTTCTCAGAGTACTGATATCCTCTCTGCTTTTATCTTTCCTTTGTCTGCATTACAATTCAGCTCTTTCTACTTTGTCTTTCTCAATCCTATCTAATTGGTTTGTTAAATCTGGATTGTCTCATATCTGCTAATGACTCTTTCCACTTAGCCAGAGGGGGCAATTCTGTCCTCTGGGGGTCACTGGAATGATATCAGGAACCATTATTGTCCTTTTGTTTGCTATCAAGAATGCAGATTTTCAACATTAGAGAGAGCTATTTTTCTGAGAAGCTGTTTGTGGGAAAAAATAAGTTTAAGAACCACTTTTCTAGACTGGAATAAGTTCCTAAATGTAAATGTTTTAGAGTCTTTAGTATTCATACTTTTTAGTCTTTAGTTCATATTGTTATTTTATAAATAGTATTCAGCTTGATATATTAGAGAATGCTAAAGTTACTTGAATTTTAAAATAATAACCAGGCCTGGATAATTGGAAGCAACTTAGTCAATTCAAATGTACTGAATCAACTAGGAAGCATTGCCATGATAAAATAAAACATGATTTTGTTTAATTAGATTAGATTTATAGATTTATTGTATTTATCTCTCACTTTATACCCACTATCTATAAGAAATAATGCCTCGTTTGTTTTAGTTTATTAGTTGAAACAGGAAGATTTTAATTTAAAAATAGTATTTTGTTTGATAACAAAAAACTAGATAGGAACGACTTCTGAGCGAATAGCCAGGAGTAACCCCTGAGAGTCACCGGGTGTGGCCCAAAAATAAAAAAAACAAAAACAAAAACAAAAAACTAGATATATATTTTAGTATGTTGCTGCACAAGCTAATATTTAAATATTTGCTTCAACACCAAAAGATAGTAAAACATTCACATATAATGAGATAGTTATGTGAAGGGGCCAGAGAGATAATACAGCAAGTAGGGCTAGAAATTGGGGGAGTTGAGTTTGATCCCTAACAACTCAGCTGATCCCACCAAACCTGGCAGCAATGATTCTTAAGTGAAGAGCCAGAAGTAAACCCTGAGCACTGCTGTGTGGAGCTTGAAACTACACCTCCAAATTAAGTCTAAAGAGTATATGTTATAACAAGTTAAACATAATCATTACAAAGCAGAAGAAAGTAGAACTGGTTAATGATTCGTTGATTAATTTTTCTATAATAATAGTAAGCTGGGAATAAACACTGTGAATAGTCAGTTGTAACCCCAAAACCAAAACCAATTAAGCAACAAAATATTTATATAAAGTTTAAGAATAATCTCTTTATAATTTATGCACTAGAGTTATGGATCAATGTCAGAATTTTTGTTTTATTTATTTTTGTTTATGACTGTGATCAGGGTTTACTCCTGGCTTTATGATATAAAATCATTCCTGGTGGTGCTCTTGGGACCATGTGAGATACCAGAAATAAAAATTAGGTTGGCCACATACAAGGCTAGCAATGTATATGATGAATCTAATGTCAGATTGTTTTGTCATAAAGCTTTGTTATTAATTTAAAAAATACTGTAAATAAATCCTTACTTTTACATAATTCCAACTATATTCTTCATTTATTTTTCAAGGATTATTTGGATGATATATATTTGATTATATAGTGAGAAAGTCTATGTTGTTTTAGACTTTGATATGGACTTAGGCTAAAGACAGTGAACTTAGGTCAAGGACTGGGTTCAAATTCTTGATGTATCACTTACTACATGCATGCTGATATATAAGTCACAGCCTGAGTTAATATTGTAAATAGAGATAACATATGCCTTAGTGGTAAAATTAGTTACTTGTCTTTGGATTGTGTTGAGTAAGGAACATAATCAATGTTTATGGAAAATAGTAAGTGCTTAATACATTTCTTCTATGAAAATTTGTATAAATAAGTTAATATAAAGAATTATAAGTCAACATAAAAGGTTCAAATGAATCGCTCAAAATAAAAAGTTTAAGTGGGACTAGTGTCAGATCCACAGCTTACCAAGAGTTTTACCAATTTTTGGTGAAACTAAATTTAACCTTTGATCTACCTGTTTTATAAATGTGTGTATCTGTAAAAGTCCTTTCATGCTTAGCTGCTTAAAATTGCAGCCTCTGGATGCCAATGTGCTTAAGTAGTATTTTAGGAATTGAATAAAATATATAATTATATGAGGAAATGATGAAAATACAATCATTTAGCCCTTGATAAGGAAGTATGAAAATATATTTGTGGGACCTTTCAATTCTGTCACTAAAGATACTATTGATCAGATGCATATTAAGTTATTTGCAATATATATGGCTTCAATGAAAACTACTTCTTAATTATCCATGCTTCTATATTGTGAATAATTTGTAGGTAATCATTTACACTTTGATCTTTTAGATCAAATTACATTGTGTATACATCTGAGAAAGCCTTGTAGCATTTAAAAGTGTTCTTTTTTCTTTGCCACATGCAGCTGTGTTCAAGAATTACTCCTGACTCTGCTCAGGAATTACTCATGGTGGAATTTGGGGATCAAGTGTGATGGGAGGGATGAAACTAGGTTACTCTGTGCAGTGAAAGTTTCTTACCCAATGTACTCTCTGAAACTGTTTTGTTTGTTTTATTTGCGGAACAAACCCAGAGCTGGCTTTGTTCCAAGGGATCTCTTCTGGTGTCACTTGGGAAACCATATGTGGTTCTGGAGTATTGAACCCTGGTAGGTCACAAACAAGGCAAGCACCACGTATGTATAGCATACAAGATAGTATAGCAAACTATCTCTGTCAGCCTACTTTTATAAATATCTTTAATTGAAATGTATATTTTATCTTTTCTGATCACAGGCAAGTTTTCCAAGAGTCAATCTCTCCATGGTTATAAGTCATCCCAATGAGTGTCTTACTACTAAGCTCTAAGGATACAGTGATGCTTGCTCCTAATGGTGCTGGGCTATTCTGGATACTTTGTAGTACTTTGGGTTTCTAGGACTTTCAATAAAGATGAGCAAAGTCATGTAGTACCAAGGCTCAAGATAGCCCTTGTGCTATCTTATTGGATCTTTGACTATTCTATTCCTTCCCCACCCACCTGTTTATGTAGTTTACTTACTGAAACTTAAATGAAATATAAATAAAAATGCCCAAAATAATATATTGCTTAATAATATCCTGGTATCCTGGTAATGTTTTTAACTATTCTATCATGGTTTGCTACTTATTCTTCATCTGTGCTAATACATATCATTAAAGGATTTTATTTTTTTCATCATTTAAAAGATCTTGAATCAGATGTTTTGTTCATTTCCAGATCTACTTGTCACTTTCCTCCATTTACTTTTCTACCTGCAGAGATTGTGTGTGAGATAAAAATATTTATTCCATTTCCTCTGGGAACTCCCCTATCTAGTCAATACAAGTTCACTACTCTTTTCTGAATAGGCTGCATTTCTCAAATTTTTTACCTCCTGGGTACAATGAATTCTCATCTTGCCTTGTAATGCCAACTGAACTCCACATGGTAGACCTTTTCCACTTACACTCTTTACTATAGTGCCTCTATCTTGTTATCCCCCTTGTAATTAATCCTTTGGTAAGTAAACCCCCCCAATTTATTCTTGTGAAGGAATGTAATGCATTTTATTTGGGGATTCAATATAATAATTTTTCAATAAATATTTAATGGACAGTACTTTGCACATGGCTCCAATTCTGAGTCTTTTATTCTGGAGTTATTCATGGTCCCATTAGATTTTAGCATAATGATCCTCCAAGATTATTATAATCAAGTGTTCCTTCTTACTTCTTTCAGATAAATACCATCTAGTCTAACTATTCTTCCCTTCTTCCTTCCTTTCTCCCTCCCTTCCTTCCTCCCTCCCTTCCTCCTTTCCTTTCTTCCTTTTTCTTTTCCCTTCCTCCTTCCTTCCTTTCTTCCTTCCTTCCTTTCTTCCTTCTTCCTTTCCTTCTTTCCTTCTTTCCTTCCTTTCTTTCTTCCTTCCTTCCTTCCTTCCTTCCTTCCTTCCTTCCTTCCTTCCTTCCTTCCTTCCTTCCTTCCTTCCTTCCTTCCTTCCTTCCTTCTTTTCTCCTTTCCTTCCCCCCAAATCCCTTCCCCATTTCTCTTTGTCATCTCCATTTTTTTCCAAGTTCTTTGAGCACTGCTGCAACCTGCTGCAGCTGTGAACTGAAAAATAAAAGTAGGTGTTTTATCCAGTTGCTTCAGCTGATGAAAATGCATGGAAAGGGTTGGCTCATATCCGTACACTTGGCTCATGTTACTGACCATATACCTATCACTATGGCAGAAAAAAGTTGTGATTGGCCAAATTTGTTTTTTTGTGTAGCAGGGCAGCCTGTAATCTAAGACTGCAGACCCTTTTAGAAGTTATGCCTCTAAAGAGACATGGGTATTGCTACTAAAATAGAAGAGAGTCTGAACTGTGAAAAATAACAGATGTCCAATTCATGAGAGAAAATAAGTTTTTAGTTTAATTTCTACATAATTAAACAAAACCTGTTTTATCTTATTACAGAGTTCTTTTTATCCAAAATATTTATTTAGTACATTTTTATGTGTCAGATTATGAAGAGACAAATAGGATATGTTCTCTATCCTTAAACTAAAAAAGTCATCAAGTTTTCAGTAATCTATGCTGTCAGCCAGGTTTTCTTCCATGTGCTGTGTAACAAACAACCACAAAGCTCAGTGGTTTACACCATAAATATTTTAATTCTTGCTTCCATGATATCTGCAGGTCTCAGTTGCCATTCATTCTGTATGCCAAAGTAATGGAGTAACAAGAATTCCTTCTTATCTGGGATATATGTTTTCATGATTGGAGGGCACAAACAATCCACCAAAAGGGATTGAACAATCCCTATCACTTTGAAAGCTTCTGTTTAGTCAGAGAAAGCATCCTCTTAAAATTCCTTTCTGAGAGTAATTTGAAACGGTGTCACCAAAACAGTGTACTAAAGGCCTTGTCCCTGACTGACAAATTATAACTATCTGATGGTTCTGTATGATGGTTCAAGAATTCAGTTTTGCTCAGTCCCTACAGAACCAGGGCTACTCACATCTTCCCAGTGGTATTCTGGGACCTTTAGGATCACATACAATAATGTTCAGGGACAACAATACAGGGTTTTGTTTGGCCTAAGAAACTGAATGAGAAAGGATATTTGTTTTCTCTTATGAAGGAAATTGATCTTTCAGAGCACAGAGAAATTCTAAGTTAATACACCCTGATAATGATGGAAGTCTATTAATTGACCAAATTCTGCTATTCATCTATCCTCTTAATAGATCTAAAATTGAAAATTGAGCGTATTTTAGTGTATTCACACATTCTCAGTGACAATTTCAGTTAAAATGTTTTTACTGTTGAACTTGAAATAAATCTTTCTTACCCCTTGAAAACTTCTTAAGTCTTTGAGTGACAATAAGGGTAATAGAATGGATTTTAATTTTCAAATTAAATACTTGATTTTGTTTGAACCTTTTGATGATTTGACTATATTTTTTGTTTTTGTTTTTTGGATCACACCCAGTAACACTCAGGGGTTACTTCTGGCTATGCAATTAGAGATCATTCCTGGCTTGGGGGACTATATGGGATGCCAGGGATCGAACCTGGCATCAGGTAGACCCAGGTCAGTCCTGGGTCAGCCATGTGCAAGGCAAATGCCTTACCACTGTGCTATTGCTCCAGCCCCAATTTCACTATTTTTATACAGGATTTATTTTTACTGCAAGGGAGGAAGCTAAAATTAATTATACTCTTCATTTCATCACACTTTATTATTTTAGTTTAATTAAAAAGCTTTTCTGTTATATTTTTTCTTAAAATATAGCCTGCCCCCTTCATATATCCACTTCCATTCCCATTCCTTCTCCTATCTCTATTTTCAGGATCTAAAAAGGGTCCTCAAACTTTTTAAACAGGGGTCAGTTCACTGTCCCTCAGATTGTTGGAGGCCGGACTATAGTAAAAACAAAAACTACGAACAAATTCCTATGCACACTGCATACATCTTATTTTGAAGTGAAGAAACAAAATGGGAACAAATACAGTATGTGGTCCACGGGCCGTAGTTTGAGGACCACTGAAACTATACCATGTATATATCTTTGTGAAATATATAGTGCTTAATGTCAGAATATGTTTGTAGTTTACATAATGTTTATTTCCTCTGACTTTTCATATATCCCATCACTTGAGGACTATTCAAGACCTAGGCACGCTTGCTGTATTATGTCCTATGCATTTCTTTCCACCCTTCCAGACTTTTTTTCCATACTCATAATTATGGGCAAGGACCAAAACAAAAACTGCAGGGACTGTTGTTGTATACATTCTAACATAGACCCCCTTTCTACATAACATGGATATTTGAGTCATAAGTATGTTGCTCTTTAATAATTTTACTCAGCCTAGTTTCTATTTTGCATAGTTCTACACAGTGTGCAAGGCATGCATGTGTGCGCACACGCGCGCGCGCACACACACACACACACACACACACACACACACACACCACACATTCCTTTATTTCAGCAGAGCCAGTAATTGTGGAGACCAGTCTGTGGTATTTTTCCTCCAGTTGAATATCTTCTTCTTAGAGAAGAAATTAAAAATGACGAAGGCAAGCCAGCATGGTGTGCAAATGGATTTAGACAACTTGTAGTAAAGCATTTTTTGTGACATTGGGAAGTCAAACCCAGGGCCTCTCACTCAGTTGCATCCCAGGACATACTATAATATTTGAGACACATACAAATCAATGAAGATGTAGAGATATCTAAGTAGACACATGTTAGTAAATTTTCCTACATTTCCTTGATCTCTTGACTAAAGTTTCTAGAAACAGAGCACTCCAAGATGCAGACAACACACTGAGCTTCCAGATCTGAATTTCTTTTCTTGTTTTTTTTGTTTGTTTGTTTGGTTTTTTTGGGCCACACCTGTTTGATGCTCAGGGGTTATTCCTGGCTAAGGGCTCAGAAATTGCCCCTGGCTTGGGGGAACCATATGGGACTCCAGGGGATCGAACCGTGATCCATCCTTGGCTAAAGCTTGCAAGGCATCTCGCAGGCCCCCAGATCTGAATTTCTAAACAACAATCTTCAGTGAAAGGAATTGTGACAATATGGAGGGCAGAGGAAACATGATACTAAATGAATAGATACTTTTTTGGTACCAAAAGATATGTTAGTACTCAAGAAAACTAGGGGGGCTTGTCAGTATACAGAAACCAATTTTTTTTGTTTGTTTTTGGTAACACCCAGTAGTACTCAAAGGCTACTCTTGTCTGACAGTACTCCAAGGATTCTCAGGGGACTGGGCAGTGCTAGAACTTAAACTCAGACCTCCAACATGCAAAGGATGTGCACTATCCTTTTGGGCTTTCTTTCTCATCTATGAAGGGGCTCTTCATAGTCATGACTGGGACAATTTGAGGCAAAAATAAATAAGGATGGGATTAAATTGTAATCCATAGAAACAAATGTTCATGAGAACATGTTGACACAAATAAATACCCAAATAAAGAAATCAATGGAGTAATTAAATTGCTCTTTCTAACAAAAGAATCCTCTTAATAAGTTTAGAAGAAAAAAGAAAACAGAAAAAAGTCATCAGATAAGCCCAACAATAATCATGTGTGCAAGTAAGATGGATGCTTTCAATTGGTTAATTGTTTAAGGAGAAACAGGATTATTTGTATGGTTTCAATGTATCTCCACCAAGATAAGTATTAACTACAAAAGGGAGTATTATAGCTTTATGGGTGAGGAACCCAAAAGATGGCACCTGAATAAGTTATCAAATTAAATATAACTGGTAATAAATAGCTAATATTGTTAGGCCCTTGAGTGATGATCTAAGAAATATATACGTCTATCTAAGAAATATATATATAATATACACACACCATTATTTATGTAAATTTTATTTCCCCCTATAAACATAAACAATCTAATCATGGTAAAAGAGCAGCTAAGCCTTAGGTTAGAGGGTAATCTACAAAAATATTGATCAGTATTCCTGAGATGTACAAAGGACATAAAAGACAAGGAAAGAGTGAGAGAAAAATAGAGATTGGAGGAGATTAATGAGAAAAAAATAAACGCAACTTGGAGTCCTAAACAGAATTCTGGAATAGAAAAAAAAAATCAGTGTGAAATCAGATAAAATTTTAATAAGTAATGTAGGAAAGTATTAATTAATTAATTAATGTGCCGGTTGCAGGAATTATACACTATGTAAGGGGAAGCTGGGGGAACTGGGAATGGTAATTCATTATTTAGTCATTTCCATGAGTGTAAGATTAATCAAAGATAGCAGTATTTAATAAAATGGCAACAATCCTGTTAACAATAATGATGATAAATTATAATAAAACACAATAATAGGAATTCTGGGATTTCTAGCTATAAGACTCCATTAAATTTTACTTAAATTCATGGTTATTATATCTATAGAGGGAGATCAGTATTGGCTTAATCTCCATATTGCCACTGTTAATGTCCCTAGTGAATCCAAAAATCTTGCATTGGGAAGGCACAAAAATTCCCTGTGAACCTTCTCAAATTTTAGGCCCAAATGTCATTATTTGAGAAAACTTTGCTTTTAGTGCAGGGTTTAGGCCTGGGAGTCTCTTTGCAAGGTGAGCTCAGCCATTTCCTATCAAGGATGCATTAACCACAAGGGGTAGTTCTTTGCAGTCACGGACTGTCTCTGTCTTGGAGGGAAAAAATTGGTCAAAATAAAAATAATTATTAAAAAAAATAAGAAAAGTTACCAAAAAAGTCTTCAAACACCTTTTCAATTTCTATGAGTTTACAATCTCGTAGTCCTACTTTAAAATCAAGATAGAGAGGATTTTTTTCTCTGTGGCTATGGCTGTGTTTCCTAATGTAGGCGGCAGCTACCATGCAAATGCTTTCTCCTAATGAAGTAAGTGCTACATAACCTTTGCTGTGTTCTATCCAGCACAAAGCCCAGTCTTGCTCAGCCCCGCTGTTTAGACTTCTATCAAAGTAACGGTTTGCTGCCACCCTGTGGCCAATTCTAGGCACCATCAGATCAAGCAAAGAACTACAAAGTGAAAATAGGTCCAGGAACTACTGGAAAATAGACCGTGAGAGAGAAAGGATCCTTCAGAATTCACAAATATTCACAATAAATAAAATATTGTGTTAAGTAAGAAACTTCTGTCGGAAGGACAGTGACTTGATCTCTGCTTCTCAGTGACCTGCTTAATGACTGATACTTTTACTAGGGCCAATATAGTCCCAATTAATGTTAGAATTTTAAGAAATGGGGGAGAGGCAGATTCCATTCTTGTAAAATTTGACTAGCTGGAGAATTTCTAAAACCGTTCATAAAAAAAGATGTTGTCTATTTCCTTTTTCTCCTTGAAAAGCTTACAGTTAGACAAAATAAGAAAAGCCACCAAAAACAAAATATTTTTTTAAATAATGGTGATAGCAATCGTCGCTGTTATTTGTACAAGTTTTCTAAGGAATATATTTAACCTAAAAGAGACAGAACACAACCAATAAGATAAGTCAGTTAATTTATTTTGCATCTATACTTTCACCTCATTTTACTTGGAGCTAATGTAATGTCTTTGGTGCTATAAATGCTTGCTTACTCAGCATCACTTTGTTATAAGATAGATGAGGAGAAATAAAATTTCTTGAATAAAACTACATTACTTACAACCTACTTTGGTTATGTATTATTCATAGTCATAATATTCAGGCAAATATATAAAGACCAGAGTGGGTAGGGCACTTAACTTGTACATGAACAACCCAGATTTAATCCCTGGCATCCCATATGGTCCCCAGAGCACTGCTACAAGTTGATTCCTGAGTGCAGAACCAGAAATAAACCCTGAATTCCACCAGGCATGTCACAAAAAGCCACTCCCCAAAAACAAAAGAATAAGAAAGAGACAAACCACCATCTATATTAAATAAAAGCTAGCTACCTTACATAGGAGACTCAGGAATAGGATTTCAAAATATGTATCTGACTTTCATATTCTTCACCTTATACAAGCATAACATTGTTGTAATCCCACCTAATATCATCTTTACCTTGAAGAAAATCCCATCGTTTACATGAGTTATCTCTAGCTTTTTATATTACTTAATACATATATTACTATCTATAATAGCAATAACTTTCCTCATAGGAGTTTTGTGAAGAAGACAAATAAGTTAAAATTGACTATCAAGCATGTTCAAGTGTTTGTTTTACTGTAATCATGGGCTCGATTGAAATGAACAAAGGCATTTATTAATGAATGAAACTCCCTTATGATTAGGGAAGGAAGCTTTGGGAAATAGAGTCCATTTATTTTCTCCCTGCATGGAGATATATTTTATAATTACTCTAGTGCCAAGTGACTCTTGCACAGTTTTATCTCCACATGTGAATAGCTATCTTCAAGTGTATGTTGCATGATATTCAAGGCTGTCTTTACATTCTGGAATCCATGAGCAAGACTCACAGGATGTCACCTATAGTAGCACTCAGCACTGGAGTTGGAATAAAGCAGGAGTCTTTAGAAACTTATATTTAGGATGCTAATATTCCTCCTGTCTACTGAAGGAGCAAAGAAGAGTCCAACAGAGAACAATATAAGAACCTCTTGCCATGTTTCTTTCTATGGAAGTACACTAGAAACAGCACTGACAGATTTTATTGTGGGATTGATCAGAAAAGCATTTTATACCTAGATACTACCAAAATTCTAGACTTCTAGAAGGTAGTTGATAGTCAACAAAAATATTATTTATTTAAAAAGTCAAGGAATCTTAAAACACTTCACTTTATTTTTATCATAATACTATGGTTTACCAGGTACAATTCTTTCAGGCATTAAATATTGCAGCATAAAATACTCCACCTTTTCTCTTCCAGTATCCCTAATTTTCCATTTCACCACCTAGTCTGACCCCCTTGCAGGCACAAATTTATTTCATATTGTTTGTTACAACATGAGGTAAATGGAATTATCAAAACCGGGAGATAGCGTGGAGGTAAGGCGTTGTGCCTCTCATGCAAAAAGTCATCGGTTCGAATCCCGGTGCCCCATATGGTCTCCCGTGCCTGCCAGGAGCAATTTCTGAGCATGGAGCCAGGAGTAACCCCTGAGCACTGCCGGGTGTGACCCAAAAACCAAAAAAAAAAAAAAAAAACATATTAATAATGGAAAAATTATCATATTTATTATATCTCTCAATAGTGTTTCTAAAGTCAGTGTCTAAGGATTTATTAGGTTGTAGTTGGTACTTGTTGAGCTTTCTGTTACTTATTGGGCTCATTGAGCTTGTGGGTCTTTTATGTAATATTCCTATCATATTTCCTATGATCCTACAGGGCTGACACTACCATGAAATTTTGAGCTGTGGTGTACCTACACCAGCATTTCAGAATCTAGAACAAATTTGGTAGCTTAGCAGTTTGATAAGGTTAAGTTTTGGAGCCAACTCATTTCAGTTGGAGGGTGTCTGGTGTGGCTGTGGATTGCTGTACCTTCAAGTAGAAATCAGGGATCACCTGTTCCATAAGGCGTCAGAGTTGGCGGTCTAAAAGTCTAATTGGGAAGTCAACAGTCATCGTTTTCTTTGGAGGTATCTTAAAGCAGGTCTTGTGGGAGCATTTCATGTGTGCTGTCCATCAAAGGCCAGCCTTGCACATCTGTCTCTCTAGAAACAGCAGATTCAGATTTATTCATTGAAAGTTTTATGCATGGTGTCCCAAACTGAATAGCTTAGCCAAAATTGTTTCTACAGATTTTGAGTGCAGAGTAAATCTTGATTATTTTTTTTTTGGTTTATTTGAGCATCACCCAGTGATGCTCAGGGGTTACTCTTGTCTATGCACTCAGAAATGACTCCTAGCTCAGAGGACCATATGAGATGCTGGGTATTGAACCTAGGTCCTTTCTGGGCCAGCTGCATGCAAGGCAAACACCCTACCACTGCGCTATCACATCCACTATTCAAAGGATGCATAATTGCTACTTTTAGCCTCCATCTATACTATTTATTCATTCATATGTTGCATTTAAATTTTTGGATTAGGCCAGGGCTGGTAGTGCTTAATGGTTACTCCTGGATCTGTGCTTAGAAATTTCTCCTGGCAGGCTTGTGGTACCAGATGGGATGCCAGGGATCAAATCCAGCTTGGCAACATGCATGGCAAATGCTCTATCTACTATTGCTCCTGCCACAATTTTTGGAATTTTTTTAAAATCTTTATACCAAATTTATTAACTGAGTACTTCTTTGAGAAGTTATTCTCAGTGTATTTACACTTCATACAACTTTTGCAATTCCTCCATTTAAACTTATTTTATAAATATGGTGTTTTGAGGTGTTCGGGGACCATCAGGTCTCTCTTGGTGGTGCTCAACGTTTTATGAGGTACTGAAAATGGAATTTGGGGCCTCCGATATGAAAGGCCTGAGCTTTATCACTTGGATTATTACCAACCCCTGCAATGCTCTCTTTTGAAGCAGTACAGAGGAGAAACTTCTTTCTACCACTGCTCAATGGGGATGTGAGGATGTGATGTCATTCAGGTTCTGTGGTGCTGTCAATTGCTTGGGTTACCCGGGCAGAGCTCAGGGTGCTGCCAGAATTACATCCAGTGGTGCTCAGGGAATCAAGTAATGCCCAGGTTAAAACAGAAATTACTTGCATGCAAGTCATTAGCCTTAACTTTTGCACCATCTTTCTAGTAGATTCTTAACTAGTTAATAAGCATTTATCTTCCCAGGAAGTTCTATAGTATAAAATTCTCTTATACATTTCATGAATAATTGAGACTTCCCCTTTCCACAGCCTTATTGATATAATCGAAACAAATTGTTTAAGATGTAAGTACACAAGCATTCATTTGATATTTATATAACAAATGTATGATATCTTATTGTTAGCTTATACATCTATCATGCCACTTAATTACCATATCCTTGTGGTAAGAAGGTCTAAGATGTTCTCTCAGTAATTTTCAGGATATAGAACAGCATTATCAACTACTATCACTGTGCATATTTCATCCCAAGAGCATTTGTATGCTTATACTCGGACTATTCTATTCAAATTTAGATGGTAAAGGAACTTCACATAAATATTCATCCACTGAAACCTTATTATGTTAACTAGAAGTTATACTTTGTTTTTCTAACTATAACATATGTGATCTCTAATAAGATAACCTTTAATTTTAAAAGGCTACTGGAAGATTGAACATTTTTCTATTAGCTTCAAAAAAATCACAAATTTAGGTGGAGACTTCTCCCCATCTTTGCTGTTTTATGCTTGACCATTGCCTTTTTGAACAAATATTTTTCTTAGCTACACTTCAGACAAGTGTACTCATTTTTTACACTTCATACTTGTCACTTTTACAAAACAAAAGATTTATATAGGCTTTCAGCACCTGTCCTTTTCAGCACCTGTGAAAACACCCTGTTCCCTCTCTCTTCTGTAATGAATGGTCATCCAAATGTATCAGAGACTCTGACAAAAGAAACCACAGAGATTGAAACAGATGAGTTGGTCCTGCTAAGATGAAGTAAGGGGATGATGCTTTTCTCTTAGGCACATTTTCTTCTATCACTTTCCCAATGTAACTTTTTGATATCCAGTAGCAAAGTCATGAGTGCCCATCCAGAACAGAATCACACACCATGTGGTCCTGAGAAGATGCCCGATGCCCATTAGGAATGGAATCTACAACTGCAATTCCCATCAGATATGATTTATTTTCCACTGCTGAGTGATTATGCTGTGTTGTTGAATTTGACTTTCTAATATGTAGCCGAGGATCTTTGCATCTATATTCATCAGAGGTGTTTGTATATAACTTTTAAAGTTATGTTTCTGTTGGTTTTGGTGTTAGGGTAATCTTTGCCAAATAGCATCTGGGAAAACTCTGGTTACTTCAATTTCCTGGAAGAGCTGGAATAAAGTTGGAAGCAAGCCTTTTTGAAAGGTTTGGAAGAACTGGCTAGTAAACTTACTGGGTCTAAGCTTTATTTTTTTGGAAGATTTTTATCATCATAATTTCTTTGACAATATTTTGTTTATTCATGTGCTCTTCTTTCTGTTGATTTAGCTTTGGAAGTTTATATATCAAATCTATATTACATATAAGATTATATATTTACACAATTTTATCACATATATCTTTTATATAGTATACTTTTATACATAGGTATTTATATAAAATATGTAAGTACATATAAAAGATGTATATAGGTATATACATATATACACAAATATATGTGTGTGGAGTCACATCAGGCAATGTTTGGGGGTGACTCCTGACTCTGCTCTCAGGGACCACTCATGGCAGTGCTCAGGGGACATATATGATGCCAGAGATTGAACCCTGAACAGTTGCATGCAAGGCAAGAACCCTACTGTTGTATCAATATATTGAGACTGTCCACGTGTATTGGGAGGGTGAAAGTAAGACCTTTCTTGGCTAGTCCTGGCCCCTGCAGCCCCTTTGGCCTGAAGATTCTGAAGATTGTAGGGTGACAGTGGAAAAATTCTCAAAGCAGTTAGATGAAGTTCCAAGAGTCAGCCAGCTTTATTTCATGGTCCTATCTACCATGTTCATTTCCTCACATGGCTTCTATGCTAAACTTTTCCTAACAGCTACTTCTCTGCTCCTTCTCTGGCTATCTCTGCCTCTGTCTCCCTTTCAGCTGCTCTTCAGGCTTCGTTGCTGACTGATTCCCCTCTGCTGATTCTCCATTTGATTCTCCTTGTTGATTGTCTCTGCTGATTTTCCTTCTCTCTCTAATTCTCCTTATCCCCTCTCTCCCCACCAGGCAGACTCCTCTACCCGCCCATTCCAGGTGTGGGTAGTTCTGATCATTAAGGTGGGATAAATGAGAAGTTGAGGGAGGGGCTACCCACACCTTACCTGTTATACTATCTCTTCAGTCTCAAATATATTTTAAAATATAAGATATGTAGGTTATATATTTTTATGATGTGTAGTTTCACTCTTGAAAATGGGTATGTAGAGACATCATTTGGCATGCACTTAACTCTTTAAATGTGTACCTGTTTAAGTCATTTAAGGTATACATATTATTACAAATATTACAAATATTTTATAATTTAATTCAAAACTAATTTCATCATTTAACGAATTTTTCTGTGAAAAAATGTATTTTCAAGGAGATATATATTTCATAGTGAGTAAACATTATTTATTTTAGGTAAAATCTTGCTTATTGATTTTAAACTGTGGCCCTTTCCAGACATTACTTTGCCCCAACTTTAAAAATATATTAAGTGTTTGATAAATTATGTGCCTTGATTGAAGGATTAAAAGAATCACTGTATGGGGAAGAGCTTACATGGAGTAAAAATGTTTAGCTTTTTGTTACAATTTATGTAATTCTGAACATTACATTTGATCTTCTGAACCCAATAATTCTTTTCCTTAACACCTCTCTTATAACAAGCAAGATAAGTAATAGGTAGAAAAGAAGGTTATATGGGGCCCGGGAGATAGCATGGAGGTAAGGCGTTTGCCTTTCATGCAAAAGGTCATCGGTTCGAATCCCGGTGCCCCATATGGTCCCCCGTGCCTGCCAGGAGCAGTTTCTGAGCATGGAGCCAGGAGTAACCCCTGAGCACTGCCGGGTGTGACCCAAAAAAAAAAAAAGAAGGTTATGAATAACAATGTCTATATTTAGAGTACATATTTTGGAGAGTAAGAAAAAAAAGATATTCTTAAAAGACATAGGAAGAGAAAGCAGTTTCCTTTCCTGTTATCTGCCATTTAATAGTAAATGTTGCTCAGAGTTATTGAGCATTGAGATAGTAATTGATAAGATAATGATTATGCAAACTAATGCTACAAATACAGGGTCAAGGAATGTAGTGGAGATTGCCTATAGATTCAGAAGGCAGATTAGGGGTTTGTGATGTCTAATGCTTACTAAGACTAGATCACTAATAAGTGACTTAGTAGATAAATTAGGTACCATGTTTGAGAGTGAATCCCCAAAGACTTAATGTAATTTACATTCTATACATTCCCCATATGTAACATATGCCAGATTGCATATTTGTTTATTATTTTTTCAGAAAAATCAATGAAATGGCTTTAATCTATAAGTTCCATTTTCTTTGATAGTCAGATCCTGTTTACTAACATCCCTGCTACCAACCAAACTCTCGCTGATGCTGCCTTAGAGCTCTTATTTTCTCACTTTTGTTTTTGCTGTTGTTGACTTAAAACATTTTCTTCTTACTTTTCTTGGAAAAAATATGAAGAGACAGAGAGATAGTACAACAGGCACAGGCTTGAATTGCAAGCAATGCACCCAGTTTTGAGATACAAATTCAGATATGGCCTTCCAAACACCATAATAAGTAATTCCACAGAACAGAACCATAAATAAATCCTGAGCATCTCTACATGTGTCTTCCCAACCAAATAAATAATTAAACAAAAGTTATAAAACAATATTTGCTATTTTTCTTATTGTTGCTCAATCAGAGGTGCTCAGGGATTTCTCCTCACTCAGAGATCACTGTTGGCAGGACTCAAGGGACCATATGGGTGCCTGGAATTGAATACCAGTCTGCCACTTGTAAGGCAAGTGCCTTACGGACTGAACTATCGCTCAGGCCCATATTATATGTCTTAAAGATGTATCATGAACTCACTGGGGAAATCTACAATTTCTGGCTGAATTCACTTGTCTCAGCAGCTTTGCTGAAAAGCTCATCTCCTGGGATGAGACATGGAGAAAATGATAAACTGATCGTTATTATAGGGAGGGAGAAAAATACCTTCTGTCCCCTGCTAGAGATTTCATTTAGCAAAAACTTTCATGGTAACCATCCAGACCTTGCCATATAAGGAAAAAAAAACTCTGACAATGATTGAAGAACAGAAACTCATGGTGCTTCAATAAAAATTGAAAGGAAAGAAAAAAAAAGAAAAAAAAATGAAGGAAAAAACTAGTAGACGATATTTTAATGACTCTGGGTGAGTGAGGGTTCCTGGTGTAACAAAAATATGTATTTTATTACATCAAGACTACACTGCCTCTACTTATTTATTTTCAAACTGTTTTCCTCATATTACTCTGTTTTCAGAACCAGCCATTACTGGTTAGACTTTGAATGCCTTTCACTTTTCTTATCAGCAAATTTAAGGTAAATGCAGTACTAAAGCTCGTGTTTGATTTGGGTTATTTTATTGCTGTTGATCCAATTACTTAGATGATTAAAAGTTATAAATATTGAACTCAGCTTCCTACACATATGAAAATTTCCCTGTCATTAAGTAGTCTTCTGAGTTCCAACATGTGGTTTTTGTGAGCAATTCTGTAGAAAGGAGATGTTGCTTGTGATATAAGCATTGCCTTCCTAGAAGACCTCAAGTCGACTCAAGTCAGTCTTCTCTATCCTACAGATTTCCTTTGCATATATAGTTTATTTTATTTCTGTATATAGACATGAAACTCTTCTTTGCATAGGAGAAGATCCAATGATAATATCTGTAATAAAACCTTTTAAAAAGAAGCAATTGAATACTAAATCTGAGGTCAATTTCTTCTGTGCTAAAATCTGAGAAAAATAGGGGTCAGAGTAATAGTATAGCAAATAAGACACTGCCTTACATGCAGCCAACCTGGATTCAATCTCTGGAATTGTATATGGTTCCCCAAGTCCACAAGGAGTGATTCCTGAATGCAGAGCCAGGAATAACTCCTGAGCACAGCTGAGTATGGCCTCCAAAAAGACAAAAATTAGTATAACAGCATGTAGTTACAAAGAAATTCTTAAAATATTGAGAAATTAGGGGCCTGGGAGATAGCATGGAGGTAAGGCATTTGCCTTTCATGCAAAAGGTCATCGGTTCGAATCCCGATGCCCCATATGGTCCTCCGTGCCTGCCAGGAGCAATTTCTGAGCATGGAGGCAGGAGTAACCCCTGAGCACTGCCGGGTGTGACCCAAAAACCAAAAAAAAAAAAAAAAAAAAAAAAAAAAAAAAAGAAAAAAAAAAAAAAAAAAAAAAAAAAAAAA
>PVKC010004912.1:0-34490 GCA_004027635.1 Crocidura indochinensis | reverse complement strand
CTTTCTTTCTCTTTCTCTTTTTTGGTTTTTGGGTCACATCTGGAGGCGCTCAGGAGTTACTCCTGACTGTCCTCAGAAGTCACTCCTGGCAGGCTCAGGAGACCATATGGAATGTCGGGATTTGAACCAGCGTCTGTCCTGCATTGGTTGTATGCAAGGCAAACGCCTTACTGCTGTGCTATCACTCTGGCCCATCTAATATTATTTCAATAAATAATTAGTAAGAGTTTTGATTATAGTTTAATTTAAATTATATTAAATCCATAGACTAATTTGTAAAAGTTGACATGTAAGCAATATATTCAGATTCATATCTGTACTTCATCTCTCTGTTTTTATAGGATTTTTTAAAAAAATATTTCTTAAAATATTTTATAGTGTATGGGCTTCTCATATTTTTTAAAATTTTTATGTGAGGAACATGGTTTATAAAATTCTTAATGTTTGGGTTTCATTCCAGCAGCACACCATCCTCCAGAGTATCTAATTTCTTCCACTATTGTCCTGCTCCACCATCTTTCATATCTCTTTCTTGTTAAATTTATCCTTAAATATATGGAGTTGTGAATACTCTGACAAATTATGTTTGTAGAAATATTCAATTATTTGTGTGTAAAATAGTAAAACCTTTTATTTTTAATTTTTATTGTGACTGAAGTTTATTACACAGAATTATTTACAGTACATAGTGACAATGAATGAAGGGCATTCCCACCACCAATGTTGTCCTCCCTCCACTCCTGTTCCTAGCATGTCTCCCATATCTCTCTTCTTTACCCCCACCCTCCAGAATACAAGTGTAATTGATCTCCACTTTACATCTTGTTGTAGGTTGGGTATCTAATTCTGTTTGGTGTTCCAATCTGGTTATTTTTTATTTACACTACATATTCATATGACTGGTCCTGGTAACATCCTTTTCTCCCCTCAATTTATGAGGCTGAATGGTTCAGGTTATGCTATTCTGTTTGAGATGAAAATGTTAAGGAAAAGAGAATAATAAATTTGGTATCAACTACTAAAAAGTGAAATTAAAAAATCACCGAATAATATCCACAAAAGTGAAAAAAAAGTGGAAGAAAAAAGAGAAGGAAAATAATATCAAAAACAGACAAAAAATAAAACAAAACAAAACCAGAAAAAGGAATGCTGGAGTGGCAGGGTTTGGTGTTACCCCACTTTTTTTTTTTTGTATAGGCACAGTAATTATTGTGGAAGTAAGGCAATTTCCATGGTCTAGGGATTCAGGGTTTCTTCACTCTTGAAGCATTTTGTCATGGGAACAACCACTAACTCCATACCTTCTCATTGCCATATCCCAGGAGTTTGTTTATTTGTTTGTTTTTTGTTGTTGTGGTGGTGGTGTCAGGAAACTTTCCTCTCGGTTGTGGATGAGAAAATCAGGTCAAGGTCTAGGGTAGAGTCATTAAGGTTCTAGAGGTTGTTCCAACATTGTTGATGTGTTCAGTTTTCTGTATCATGTGCTCCATGTTTTTGCTAGTTCCCTAAGCCAAAGTCTAGGAAATTGTGGTTCCAAAGGTTCTGCTCAGTCTCTGTTGTCAGAATTGGGCCTCTATACTTAGAAATCTTGATTTTTGTAAGAGATCTGGACTATAGTCTAGGGTAGGGCTTTCCTTAATGGTCTTCAGATAAGTTCTGCCCAGTCACTTTTGTCAAAGTCAGTTTTCTGAAGTTAGTGCTCTTATTTTTCATAGTTCAAAAGACAATACATATTCTGATTTCCACTTAGTGTTAGGTGATGTGATAGGATCTCAGGTCTTAGGTCAAGTTGACATTTCCTCGTTGTCCACATTGTCCTATTAACACTAGCACAAGTATATCTCCCAACAGAGCTTAGTTCCTGGTGTTGTTGCAGGTATTTTCAGTTCTACGTTTGGGATCTGGGATTAGAGAATGAACTAACAGTGTCCGATCTCATGGAGACTGAGTTGTATCCACATGACATATGTCCAGGATGGGAGGCACCCTTGTGTAAAAAGTGTGAGTTCTTATCCTTAGAAGATAAGATCTTCTGTCTGAGTCCATGATTTCCCCTTATTTACTGTGCCTATACAAAAACATATGGTGTCCTTTTGTATTGCTGATGCTATTCCGGGTAAGGATGACTGGCTACACATACAGTACCTGTGGTGTGGTCTGAGCTTTTATCTCAGGCAAGACGGTTTCTTGGTTTTATACCCAGCAGCACCCAAACAGAAAATATGCATATAAAAAAAATAGAGCAAATAGGGGCCAGGCGGTAGTGCTGGAGGTAAGGTGACTTGTCTCTTGGGTTTTCTACTTGTTTTAAAAAAATAATTTGGGGCCGGGAGGTGGCGCTGGAGGTAAGGTGCCTGCCTTGCCTGCGTTAGGCTAGGACGAACCGAGGTTCGATCCCCCAGTTCCCATATGGTCCCCCAAGCCAGGAGCGACTTCTGAGCACATAGCCAGGAGTAACCCCTGAGTGTCACTGGGTGTGGCTCAAAAACAAACAAACAAAAAAAAGAGCAAATAGATAGATCTAAGATAAAAAAAAAAAGAGGATAAAAGGTAAATTGAGAAAAAAGAGAAAGGAAAAGAAAGGTATTTGAAAAAAAAAAGAAAATGATGGGGGAGGCTATCTGTATGTTTGAATATATATCTTAAGATGCACTATTAATAAGATATTAAGCTTACGTAGGCAATGTAGGCCTCCCAATTAGGTCTTCTGAGATATTCTTGTGGTGAGTGGAAGCCAAGGCACTTTTTCGTATCACAGATTTTGGTTTAGACTTTAAGATATGATTTGCAGTATATCAGAGTCCTGTAATGTCCTTGAGTTGGGAGTTTTGCTGCAGCTGATTCCAGTATCATGCGTCAGTCCATGGTTTGATGGGGGTGAGAGGGGTCACAAGCTTGAGTCAGCAGGCATGCTGGTTGTGGTTTCTTGTTGAAACAGGAGAAGGGGGATGGAGAGGGTGTCTTTCATTGAAGAGCTGGATGGTGGTTTGTTGGGGAAGGAAGTTGGACTTGGTGCCTATCAAGGTAAGAACTGAGGGAAAAGAGGGATAAATAAGGGGGAGGTAACAAATCCGGGTTGGGATATGGGAGAGTATAAGGGTCTCTGGGTGTGGAAGGGCAATGTATAAGAGGGGCATATACGTTATATAGATGAATAGTTTAAGGTTAAGGCTTGGCAGTCAGAGAGGTATTCAACATTATAAAAAGTAAGGTTCACATAGACAATGATTTCAGAGATCTATTTGAGTGCAATCTTCCTTATATAGGGTATTCCATTTCCTTAACTATAGACAAGGACAAGAGTATTTTTGGATGGTGCTAAAAAGGGTATTTGAAAATCGTTATCTGTTATGGATAAGGGAATTTTACTTTGGCTAACTGTCCTGGCATGTGGGGGCTCTGAACCCAGCTCTGGCCTCTGCTGTTTGTGAATGCATAGGGGCAAACTCCCCCCCCACCCCAACCCAGCCCCTAGGGCCCTGCTTACCAGATGGGGCTGTGAAGATCCCTCTGGCATGGGGGAATCTGGCCCTCCAGACTAATGGGAAGTCCAGGGGGGTCTTTGACTAGCTGTCCAACCCAGTGCCCACCACATACCAGTGCAAAACCAAAAGAACTCTTGGCATGTGGGGGCTCTGAGCCCAGCTCTGGCCTCTGCTGTTTGTGAATGTCTAGTTATTTATTTTTATAAAATTTGTAGTTAAGTGCCAAGATTACAAGCATGATTGTAGTTAGGTTTCAGTCATAAACAGAAAAGAGATTTATAACTTGAGTTTGTATCCTATGAATTAATTTTTGTAGCATCATAATTTTTTTAAAAGTTATAATTTACTAATAAAATCATGTGGAGCTCCAGCAGGTGTGTCCCTCAAACAAAAATAACATTTTAACGAAACTAATTTTAATATAAAATTTTAGATTTCATGTTTAACAGTATATAAATTTTGATGATTATATCTATTAAAATATTTACTTTTTAATCTACTTGGTCATATTCATTGAAATAGTTCTTTATTATTTGATAGTAATTATTTTTTAGTTCTAGACTCTATCTCAAAAGATGTGTTATTGCTGTAGTTGAAAGCTTAATGCTAGTTTTGGAAGTGCCTGATTTGCTATTTCATTCAATAAAATAGTTATTGAAATTATTCTACCTTTCATTTTTTTTGTGTTTTTTTTGGGGGGGGGTCACACCCGGCAGTGCTCAGGGGTTACTCCTGGCTCCATGCTCAGAAATTGCTCCTGGCAGGCACGGGGGACCATATGGGGCACCGGGATTCGAACCGATGACCTTTTGCATGAAAGGCAAATGCCTTACCTCCATGCTATCTCCCGGGCCCCTACCTTTCATTTTTTAAAGTTTCATTTGTTCTATGAAGATCTGACTTCATTAAGCTCACCATTTTTTTTTAAATCAATGAACATTTTATAATATCCATGTTTGCTAATTTTATGATTGTATCTCCATCTCTCTTTTTGTTTGTCTTACTTTGGGCCACAAAAGTCATTGTATAAGACTTGCTCTTGGCTCTATTTTCAGGGATTCCTCCTGGTAGGTTAGGGGATGACAAGGAGTATCTGGTATGGAACTCAGGTTGGCTGTGTCAAAGGCAAATTCCCTATATCCTGCAACATCAGTCTGGTCCTATTTCTTTTATTTTTCTCCTTTAAATGATGATTTTCTGTCTTCAACTGCCTACTATTTTATTTCATAGGATACAAGAAACTATAATTTTATAAGTTTGAATATTGTTCGTTTCAAACATTATTTTAAAATTTTTAATAGTGTGGTTAGACAGATAAGTTGTACATATATAGATAATTTTGATAATCTTGAGTCTAGAGCACTGCTAAAATTGATGTATTTTACATTTAGTTTTGGCCCAACTGTAAGCTTTGCTTTTGTGGGGAATGACTATAAATTGTCCTGCATGTAACTCACATACAAAATCTCCTCTCTAAATGACATAAAGCCGAATTATTATTGGATTTGTGTATGCTCTTCAAATTGTTTGGTTTATAGAATTTTGATAATATTTCTTCAGCACATACTGTTACTTTTTCAACTTCAGGATTTCACTATAAGTATACAGGTATTGGCAACATGCCGAAAAATTACATGAACACCTTGCAGAATTCTATTTTTGAGTAGTTCTTTTCTCTAGTAATCAAAGCCACAAATTCCATCTTCTTGACACTTCCAGTACTATCTTCTCAACTCAAAATTCTCTGCTTGGCATCCATATTTGTGCTATAATTCAGAAAATAATTCTAGGTAAAAAAGCTGGGATACTCATATGATTCATTTTATTTTGTCCCCTTCACTCAGACCTCACAATTCTGGACTATTTATTACACTATATATAAGAATAAAACTTTAAGAAATGATAGAAGGGGTCCTACTACTAATAGATGAAAGTATATGGCTTTTAAAATACTTAAACTCATGTTATTATTTTTAACTTTCCTCTCAATTTTTTTGCTTTGATGTTTTATATATGGTGGTGCCAAATTTGCACCTGATTGTAGTACTTACCATTGAGTTCTTACATGTGGTACCTATACTTAGTTATAGCAATCTCTCTCTCTCTCTCTCTGTTTGTCTGTCTGTCTGTCTCTGTCTGTCTGTCTCTCTCTCTCTCTCTCGTTTTTGGGCCACATCTAGTGACACTCAGGGATTACTCCTGGCTATGGGCTCAGAAATAGCTCCTGGTTTGGGGGACCATATGGGACATCGGGGGATCAGACTGCAGTCTATTCTAGGTCAGCGCAAGCAAGGCAAATTTTGCCCTACCAAAGAAATAATCTCTTTAGTATTTTACTGAAACATAGAGGATAGTACTAAGAATTTAATCCATGTCATCATTTCCAAGAACATTACTCGACCAGTGAGCTCTTCTTAGATTTTTATTATTCCTCTTTTATCAGGGAAATACAAAGAGTAATGTAATATGTAGACTTCTGAATGGAAATTCTTTCCACACATAAAAATGTTTCTTGAATGACCTCTGAGAAATGGTTATGACCAATTACTGTAAATTATATGTGTTGTGAATGATTAATAAGGAAGTTAAAGTAAAAATAAAGCAAAAAAGTGAGACTTCAAGAGCAACTAGCCAAACAACATAAAATACTTAGGTATTCAGATTAAAATATTATTGGACCCTATCCAGGAAAGAACCAGAGGAAAATCCTTGGCCTTCCAATGGTGCCTGGGACCCTCTGCTGGCCAGGTGATCTTGCCCCATTAAGAGGGCCAGAGCTAGGGGAGCTTGACTGCTACTCAGACAAGCAATAGAAGTCAAGTAACCTAAGGGCTGTGAGCGATGGCACAAGTGATAAGGCATCTGCCTTACCGGCACTAGCCTAGAATGGACTGCGGTTCCATCCTCTGGTGTCCCATATGGTATCCCAAGCCAGGAGTGATTTCTGAGCCCATAGCCAGGAGTAACCCCTGAGTGTCACCAGGTGTGGCCCAACAAAAAGAAAGAAACAAACAAAATAATCTCAGCATGACATTACATGTAGAAAACACCACATTGCAAACGTAACAATGGGGAAACAATATAGACCTCTACCATGATTGGAAAATAAAGGTTGTTACTCTGATGACTCACCAGTACCAACCACTTGATAGCCTCTCACAAAAGATCTTTAGAGAAAAAAAAAAAGTATAGGTACTCATAGAACACAAAGAAACCATGGAATGAACTGAATGAACCACGACCAAGACACAAGAAGATATAAAAGCAGAAATGAGAAAAATTCAAATTGAAACAGAACTGAAAACTTGGTGGGAGGAATAAAATACTCACTGGAGGACCTTATCAACTGCTTGAGGACAGAAACAGTAAGCTGGAAGATGCACTGCATAACAACTCAATACAATAGAGGAAATTGGAAAAGAGCCTTGAAATAAATGAACAGATAATGAAAAAAATCCTCAAAGTATGTCAACAGATGAGTAGACTGTTGCTCACTACCAGATTTGTTTTTTGAGAAACCCAAGCTTGAGAACATTTCCTTATTGCTACAATCCAAATTTCAGAATCCACAAGACTGTGTCTCATGCTAAAGCTGTGCTTGGTATTTTACCTCCTCATCAGAATATTTCAAAAGACTTAAAGGGAATATGTACACTTCATATATTTCTTTAGATGTATTTCTTTATAGTTATAATTCTTATTGTATATTTCCATAGGCAGAGATAGTTTTCCCCATTCCTTTTTTGGATATGTTTAGAAAAAATTTCTAGTAGATAACTTTCTCTTGGGTTCTAAGTTCATGTTAGAACCAGATTATCAGGATTGTTGAATTTATTATTTTTTTTTACCCCATATACACCTGTAGTAGCACGTGGCATTGTATATTTTTGCACAGGAACATTAAAATGGAAAAGTCTTATGTATGGAAACAAGTTCTTATCTAATAGGGATAGGAGCTCATAAATTTTATACTGCACTGGAGCATTTCACCCTGAATATTTTTCACAGTGACTTGGCTTAGCCTTGAGATGATTAGACAATACTATTCACCCCTGAAACTTGATTCCCATCTTTGGAACCAGCATGGTTATCTGCACTAGCACCAGGAATCAAACTTCTACTGAGGAAGGCTCTAATAATGCCCTGGCACTGACTTGCTCCAGATTGGGTTAATATGACATCCTAATGACTTGGAAACAGCAGCAACTTGCTTTTGGTGCAGGGTTCCCTGCATCTCCACTTAACGGTGAAATGAAACCAGAAGATATTTCATGATACCCTGACTTTGTCATGTAATCTGTGCAAAATCCAGGATCTAAGACACCTGATTTCTTCTGAGAAGAAGAACTTTTACTGAGACCACAAAGAAAAACTTGGGGGTTAGACAATTTAGTATGCCTGGAATCTGTAGTTGATATTATGGTAGGAAGCTTAATAGCTAGAGTATTCCTGTCTTTAGGCCAAAGGTTATTCCTTTCTATTTTTGCCAACTTTTGCTGCATCTATTCCAAACAAACAAACAAACAAACAAACAAAAAATTTAAAAAAAAACTGCCACATATATATATACCCTTTTTTTTCTTTTTTTCTTTTTTGAAAAAAAATGTTTTAAATAGGGACCCAATGGACCCAGAGAGATAGCACAGCGGTGTTTGCCTTGCAAGCAGCTGATCCAGGACCAAAGGTGGTTGGTTTGAATCCCGGTGTTCCATATGGTACCCTGTGCCTGCCAGGAGCTATTTCTGAGCAGATGGCCAGGAGTAATCCCTGAGCACTGCCGGGTGTGGCCTAAAAACAAACAAACAAAAAAAATAGGGGCCCCACCTTTTTCATAGAATCTTGGGACACTGATTACTTTGTTTTACTTCATATTTCTGCATTTCAAAAAAAATAAAACTAAGAAGAAAGGAAAAAGAAATAATGGGGGCCAGGGACCAAGTGGCCTCAGGTGCATTGGTGGAAAAAAGGGGCAGAAATAAATATCAAAGCCAAAGTCAATAACAATAGAATCAAGAGATCTAAACTTTAACAATTAAACTTAAATAGGCCTGTTACACTGGTAGGGCAGGGGCAAAGGGTAGTGGTATAGGATGCACTCTGGGATTAATGGAGGAGGGAGAATGACACTGGTGGGGGAATGGCTCTGATTCACTGTATATCTGAAATTTAACTATGAAGAACTTTGCATATCAAAAGGTTTCAGTAAAACAAAATAAAAAAAAAGATTGTGAAGAGATGAAAAGAGAAATATGTGTAAATTCAATAGCAATGACATAAGAATCATTGAAGTGCCAGAAGTTTAGGAGGACAATTTCATGAAGAATCAACAGTCAAGGACATCATTGCAGGGAAGTTCCCAGGGCTAAAAATTTCATACAACCACATCCTGGATGGCTGAGAAATACAATCTAAAAGAAATCCAAAGAAAAACATCCTAAGGCACAACATAGTCACAATGATAAATACTACAGTAGAGATAGAATACTGAAGGGAACAAGATTAACAAGGTATATTACACGCAATGGAGAATGCTTAATATTTACAGCATATTTGTCACAGCAAACCTGAAGATCCAAAGGTAATGATGGGATATAATGATAAAACTCAATGAAATGAATCCTTTGCCAAGAATACTTCATCCAGTCAGACTTACATATAAGGTTTGAAGGAAAGATACTCTGCTTCATGGATAAATAACAGCTCAAAAACTGTACAGCTCAAAAACTCTCTCAAAATCAAGAGACTAGGGGCCAGCGAGGTGGCACTGGAGGTAAGGTGTCTGCCTTGCAAGCGCTAGCCAAGGAAGGACCACCGTTCGATCCCTTGGCGTCCTATATGTTCCCCCAAGCCAAGGGCAATTTCTGAGCGCTTAGCCAGGAGTAACCCCTGAGCATCAGGTGTAGCCTGAAAAACCAAAAAAAAAAAAAAAATATCAAGGGACTAAACACACCAATTAATAGACACAGAATGGCAAAATTGATCAAAAAATAGAGATATATCCTGTTTATGGATTAGGAGGATCAACATAATTAAAAGATTAATACTTCCTAAAGCATTGTACAAAATTAATGCAAAAATCCCTTGACATGTGGAGAAATAAACATCCACAAATATCTAAAGAAATCCTTGGGGAATAAAGATGAAAGGAATTATTTCCCCAACTTTAAACTGTATTATTAAGCAGTACTCATTAAAGCAGCAAGCTATTGGAATAAAGACAAAAACTCAGATCAGTGGGATACATTTGAATATGTGATATGGTCCCATAGGCTTAAGAACAGTTATTTATTTATTTATTTATCTATTTATTTATTTATTTTGTTTTTTTGGGTCACGCCTGGTAGGGCTCAGGGTTACTCCTGGCTCTATGCTCAGAAATCGCCCCTGACAGGCACAGGGGACCATATGGGATGTCAGGATTCGAACCACTGCCCTTCTGCATGAAAGGCAAATGCCTTACCACCATGCTATCTCTCTGGCCCCAAGAACAATAATTTTTTGATAGAGGAGCAACAAAGTGAAAATTAGGAAACCCTCTTCAGCAAATGGTGTTGGGACAATTGGTCAATTGCATGCAAAAGCAAGCAAACAAACCTGAATTTAGACCTCTTATGATCACCATGAACAAAGGTCAAATCAAAATAGACTAAATATCTTGATATCAGACCTGAAACCATAAGATACATGGAGGAAAACTTAGGTAAAACACTGCATGACTTTAAGACTAACGGTATCTTCAAGGAGGAAACACTTCAGGCCTAGCAAGTGGAAGCAAAGGGAAACAAATGAGGCTACATTAAACTGAGAAGCTTCTGCATTTCAAAGTGAATAGTGACTAGACTACAAAAGCTATCCACAAAATGTGAGAAACTATTAACTCCATACCTATCAGATTAATATAACCTATCAGGTTAATATATAAGATATACAAGGCACTGGTTGAACTTTGCAAGATAAAAAGCATCTGATGTTGGAATGGTAGCACAATGAGTTTGCTTCCACACACGTCATTGAAACGTGGTTGACCTAGGTTTAATTCTGGCATCCTATATGGTCTATCAAGTCTACCAGGAGTGATTTCTGAGTGCAAATCCAGGAGTAACTGCTAAGCACTACCAGGTGTGACCCAGAAAATAAAAAACAAACAAACAAACAACAACAACAACAACTCTAACCTTATTTAAAAAAATAGAGGAAAGAAATGAACAGACATTTCCTCAAAGAAGAAATATAGATGGGCTGGAGCAATAGCACGGTAGTAGAGTGTTTGCTTTGCAGATGGCAGAGCGTGGTCGAACCCACGTTCCATTCCTGATATCCCATATGACCCGATGAGCCTACCAGAAGCGATTTCTGAGTGCAGAGACAGGTGTAACCCCCTAAGTGCCACTGTGTGTGGGCCAAAACCAACCAACCAAACAAACAAACAAACAGAAACAACAAAAACTCGCAAGAAATACAGATGGTCAAAAGGCAAATGAAAAAATGTTCCTTATCACTGCAAAAAAAGTCAAGACAACCAGTGTTTGTGTGGACACAGGGACAAAGGGATACTCATTTACCTCATTCACTTCTGGTGGGATTTCAGATTGGTCTAGCTTTTCTGGAAAACAATATGGACATTCCTCAAAAAGCTAGCGAATGAGCTTCCGTATACATGATCTAGCAACAACACTCATAGGGCTATACCCCAGGTACACAAAAACACAACACAAAAATGCCTCTGCACTTTTATGTTCATTACAGCTCTATATGCAATATCCAGAATTTGGAAACAACCTAGGTGCTTGACAACAGTGAGTTGCTCAAGAAACAGTAGCACAGCTACAGAATGGAATACTACGCAGTCGTTAGGAAAAATGCAGTAATGAAATTTGCTTAAACATCAGTGGATATGGAGACTATATGCTGAGTAAAATGAGTCAGAGGGAAAGTATAGGCAGAATGATCACACTCATGCATGACAATAATACCTGGAGACAATAGCAGCAAAGGCCAAAAGGTCCAGTCTAATATAGAAAGCTTGCCACACTGTAGCTACAGTAGAGAATGGTCTATTGGGCCAATGATAGTTGGAAATAACAGCCTCTGGATAAGAATTTTGCACTGGAAGTGGATAAACTAATAGGCCAGACACCCCTCCATTAACAGTAGTGCAAACCACAGTGTCAAAAAGCAAAAGCAAGGAGACAGAAAGGGCCAGACAAACTTTTATTATGAGCTATTGGTGAGGAAGAAAATGACATTTTTGAAGGGCCATAAACAAGAAAAAGAAAGAATGAAAAACACAAAACAGAGAGAGAGAGTGAGAAAGAAGCAATTTGCCTGCCCTATAGGAAAGCAAGGGTGGGGGTACAGGCGTTTAGAGGGGAAACGAAAGACATTGGTGATCGGAAAGTTGCATTGGTGAAGAGGGTGTGTACTTTTATGACTAAAACTCAACTACAAAATGTTTGTAACCATGGTGCTTAAATATATTATTATTATGAAAATTTTTTTTAAAAATTTAAGAATAACAAATAAAATAAAATAAAATTGGGACATTAATATTTATTTAAGGAGGTAATTCGCATGACAATTTTGTTAGTGGAGAAAAATTGTTTTATTTTTTGACATTTTCTTTCTATTCAGGCATCAAACAGGCAAGAAATAATTGTTTTATGGAACTTACCTTATAATAATACTTAATAAAATTTTTATGACTATAGTTTTTCACAAGTAGGCAAGTAGGTTGTAAACAAGAGTTATTATACAATAGCTCCTTTAAAATGCAATGTTTATATTTGTATATTTTATTTCTTTAATTGCATTACATTTCAAACCTTGTTAATAATGCTAAAGACTGGTAACTGAAATAAACTGTCAAAAGTTTGTACAATATTTTAGAAAAGAAAATAAAACACAGTCTCCTGAAGTCTTCATAAAGGTACTCCAAGCTCGACCAGAAAGTATAATGAGAATTTGTCAATACTGAGTCACAGTTAAAAGACCCTAGAATTTTCCCAGCTGGAAACTGTCTACATTCAGTTTAAGCCACGTGAACTGACGTAGGATTTAAGAAAAGGATTTTGTGGTTCCAAGGTTTATCTGTGGCAATGTTATCCTACAAGTTATATATAAATTATATTAATGTGCTTTGAAATGTAGTCCACCTGGCCATAGTCCTAGGGGCTAAATGAAACAAACATATCTGAGAGTAGAAATTCAGCATTTTTGCTATATTCAATAGATTTTCTCTAAGACACTTGCCCTAATGGTGTTAATGGGCTCTAATGTACCCTTATCTTTTCAAAGTCCTTTAACTTTTTTCTTTTCTAAAAGTAGAACCATTAAGGAAATTAAACACGAGTAGGTGAGGAAAAACTGAGGCAAAGAATCTGACAGCTTTGCTTGTGTATCATTTTGCGTTACGCAGCTTAGGTTTCCATAAGTATTTTGGCTAAAAACACAGCTGTAATGCAAATATAAAAAAAAATCTACTTTAAGTAAAAGTAAATAAAAGACTGATTTTTAATTTCTTAAACTAGAAATGATTTATATGAATCATATTTAATTTTTTATTTTTGTCTTTATTTAGCATGTTCTTCACATGTGTATAAATATTTAATATTAATATATGTAATACAATTTTTAACAAAGAACTACATTATAATATCATCAACATTAACTATACACTTTTATTTATAAATGTTGGGCTCTTGCTCTCTGTACAGGCATTATACAGTTCTACTTTTTTTCCTCTAAAGTGTAATATATACACTTTCACACATGCAGGCACGTATTCTACCGCCAGTTTTTGTATTATGTGTTCGCATAAACTTCCAAGAACAATTTGGAGCCAGTTAATGAGTTAATTAATTAAGTAAACTAAAGAGCTATATTAAATTACAGCCAAGTACGTAACACTCTCCTCTTAATAGCCTTACTCTTTAATAGATCCATTAACCATAAATGTGAAGCTCTCTGGAAGTGAAAGCAAGAAAAGGAGAAAGGCCATATACATTCAGACCAGAGCACAAATGATGGAAAGGGTAAAGGGCAAATAAATTTTGATTTTAATGTTATTTAACCCTTTTAGCACCCTAGAGAAGGGAGACTGAGTTCAACAAAAGGATATTGTTTGAAAACCTCATGCCTGCCCACTTAATAGCTTTGAGGCAAGTTACTATGATTTGCAAAGTAGAGATGGAGGCAAGGAGGGCCAGTGGTCTAGGAGGGGTTAAGCAACTTTATCTGATCTTCAGCTCTTTTACTCAACAATTAATGACCTACAGTCTGGAGAAGTTAAAAGTGAGAAGTGAAGCCAGGGCTCTTTAAGACTCCAGCTGGCATTCAATGACAAGAAAGAATTCAGGGCCAGACAAAGCTGTTATTATGAGCTATTGGTGAGGAAGAAAATGAAAAAAATTTTAAGGGGGAAAACCAAGAAAAAGAAAGAATGGAAAACAGAATTTCGAGAGCAACTTTATGCATGGTCTTAAATAAATTAGCCCTCAGTTTCTAAATATGTTGGCCTCTGTTAACCTTTTTTGATACACTTTCATTTGCAAAATAGTTTTAATGCTGCTAATGAAAATGCTGATGATAATGTCTGTGAATAGTATTTAATCCTTGCAAAATAAGGTATAATGATCCATTATTATTCATTTAACTTCTCATTTCAACCAAAAGGAATGTGGCATATTTGGATTAACACTTTGAGAATGATGCTGTTATTTCAGCAGGAAAAACGATTCTTATTTAATTCCTTGTTATTTTTATAAGAAAACATTTTAATTTTGTAGGTTTAGTTAATGGACTGGGAGAGTCATTGAACCACAGAAAGTAAAAACTCAACACTTGAGGTATTAGAAAAAAAACCAATGTTATTTTTTTCTTTTTCTGACATTTATTATAAGCTCATTGAAATAATCTATACTGTTTATTTATTTTTAATTATTTTATTAAGCTCAATTATTTACCAAGTTGTTTATAATACAAGTTTTTAGGCCTTAAATGTTCTACCACCAGCATGATCTTCCCTCTACCAGTGTCCTCCGTTTTCCACTCACCACCTAACCTGCTCATAACAGGAACAAAATAATTCCAATTTATATTGCAATATAATGGCAAGTGAAATTGTCAAATCTTAGATCAATTTAAAATAATTATTATATTGCTCCTTATTGTGTTATTGAAGCCATTTTCTAAGGATTTACTAGACTACAAAAAGTCAATATTATTTTTTGTGGCTTGGCTTTATCATTTCTTTTATTTGTTTACTTTTTTAAAAATTTAATCATTATTTTTACGAAAATTTTCTTACTGGGGTTTCAGTCATAAAATGCACACCGCTCTTCATCAATGTGATCTTTCCATCACCAAGTTCCTCCCTTGACTTTCCCCCAACTCAAACCCCTCTGGTCTCTCAGACAGGCATTTTGCCTTCTTCCTTTTATTGTCTTGGTAATTGTCATTGTGATTAGTGTTCTAGCTGCACTCACTACTCTTTGTTGAAAGCTTCATGTCATGAGCTGATCATTCCAGCATTCAGCCCTATTACTCTGGATATCATTGCCACACTGTCTTTTATTTTTCTTATATCCCACAGATGAAGATACTATGTTATGTGTATCCCTCTACCTCTGGCTCATTTCACTCAACATAGTAGTCTCCATGTACATCCAAATATAGGCAAATTTTATGACTTCATTTTTTCCTAGTAGCTGCATAACATTCCATTGTGCAGATGTACTACTGTTTCTTTAGCCACTCATCTGTTGTTGGACACATGGGTTCTTTCCAGATTCTGGCTATTGCAAATAGAGCTCCAATGAACATAGGAGTGTAGAGAGCATTTTTTATATATGTATTTTATTTAAACACCTTGATTACATACATGATTGTGTTTGGGTTTCAGTCATATAAAGTGTAACATTCCCATCACTAATGTCCCAAATCTCCCTCCTCCCCACCCAACCCCCACCTGTACTCCAGACAGTCTTTCTATTTCCCTCATACGTTCTCATTATTAGGATAGTTCAAAATATAGTTATTTCTCTAACTAAACTGTGGTGAGCTTCATGAGGTAGCTGTAACTTTCAGCCCTTCTCTTTTTTGTGTCTGAAAATTATTATTGCAAGAATGTCTTTCATTTTTCTTAAAACCCATAGATGAGTGAGGCTATTTTGCGTTTTTCTCTCTCTGACTTATTTCACTCAACATAATAGATCCCATGTACATCTACGTATAGGAAAATTTCATGACTTCATCTCTCCTGACAGCTGCATAATATTCCATTGTGTATATGCACCACAGTTTCTTTTTTTTTTTCTTTTGGTTTTTGGGTCACACCCGGCAGTGCTCAGGGGTTACTCCTGGCTCCATGCTCAGAAATTGCTCCTGGCAGGCACGGGGGACCATATGGGGCACTGGGATTCGAACCGAAGACCTTTTGCATGAAAGGCAAACGCCTTACCTCCATACTATCTCCCGGGCCCCGTACCACAGTTTCTTTAGCCATTCGTCTGTTGAAGGGCATCTTGGTTGTTTCCAGTTTTGCTATGGTAAATAGTGCTGCAATGAATATATGTGTAAGGAAGGAATTTTTGTATTGTATTTGTGTGTTCCTAGGGTATATTCCTAGGAGTGGTATAGTTGGGTCATATGGGAGCTCGATTTCCAGTTTTTGGAGGAATCTCCATATTGCTTTCCATAGAGGTTGAACTAGATGGCATTCTCACCAGCAGTGGATAAGAGTTCCTTTCTCTCCACATCCCCACGTTCTCATTCTTTGTGATGTGTGCCAATCTCTGTGGTGTGAGGTGGTACCTCATAGTTGTTTTGATTTGCATCTCCTGGTGATTAGTGATGTGGAGCATTTTTTCATGTGTCTTTTGGTCATTTGTATTTCTTCTTTGTCAAAGTGTCTGTCCATTTCTTCTCCCCTTTTTTTGATGGGATTGGATGTTTTTTTCTTGTAAAGTTCTGTCAGTGCCTTGTATATTTTGGAGATTAGCCCCTTATCTGATGGGTATTGGGTGAATAGTTTCTCCCACTCAGTGGGTGGCTCTTGTATCCTGGGCGCTATTTCCTTTGAGGTGCAGAAGCTTCTCAGCTTAATATATTCCCATCTGTTAATCTCTGCTTTCACTTGTTTGGAGAGTGCAGTTTCCCCCTTGAAGATGCCTATAATCACAATATTCTGGAGTGTTTTGTCTACGTATTTTCTATATATTTTATGGTTTTGTGTCTGATATTATCTTTTATTTCTTGAAGCAGTATTTTGTAGTTTTGTTTGCTTAGGTCCATTATCTTTTTAGTGAAGTTGGTACCAAGGTATTTGCATTTCTGTAGTACTATAGTAAATGGGATAATTTTTAAATACATATTTCTTTTCTATAATTATTTGTATATAAGAAGACCATTGATTTTTGTGTGTTTTATAGCCTGCCATATTTCTACACAAATCAATTGTTTATAGAAGATTTTAGGTAGATTCTTTAGGGTTTTCTACGTATAGTATCATGTCATCCGCACACAGTGCTATCTTGATTTCTCCCTTTCTTAACTGGTTTCTCATATATTTTATTGGCTAATTGTTATGGCAAATACTTCCAGTTCTATGTTGAATAGGAGTGGTGAGAGAGGGCAGCCTTATGTTGTGCCAGATTTTAGAGAAAGTTTTTCAGTTTTCCTTATTTAGTATAATATTTGTAATGGGCTTGAGGTAAATATCCTTGACTATACTGAGAAATGTTTCTTCCATACCCACCTTGTTGAGAGTTTTTATCATGAACATATGTTGTTGGATCTTATCAAATGTTTTCTCTGCATCTATTGATATGAGCATATTGTTTTATTTTTCCCATTTGTAGACATGATGTATTAAATGGATTGATTTGAATATGTTAACCCGTCCTTGCATCTCTGGAATGAATCCTACTTGTTTATGAAGTATGATCTTGAAAAAATGTTGATCCTATTTGCTAGAATTTTGTTGAGGATCTTTGCATCTGTATTCAACAAGGATATGGGTCTGTAGTTCTCTTTTTATGTAGCATCTCTGTCTGCCTAACATCAAGGTGATATTAGCTTTGTAAAAACTATTTCTCTTTTTTCAGTTTCCCAGAAGATCCTGAAAAAGATTGGCAGTAAGTCCCCTTGAAAAGTTTGAGAGAATTCACTAGTGAATCCATCTAGTTTTGTTTTTTGGGTTTGGGGAAGACTTTTATTAAGATTTGATTTCCTCACTAGTAATAGGTCTGTTTATCTTAAACCAGATCATCTTTCTTTAACCTTTAGGGTCAAGGAGTTCAAGAACTTATCTATTTACTCCAGTTTCTCATATTTTGTTGCATAGGGTTTCTTAAAGTAATCTCTGATTACACTTTGAATTTTTGTAGTATCCCTAATGGTCTCCCCTTTTTCATTTCCAATTCAGTTTAATAAATCTCTCTCACTCACTCACTCACTCACTCACTCACTCACTCACTCACTCACTCACTCACTCCCTCTCTCTCCCTTTCTTTGTGAATTCTGCTAATGGTTTGTAGGTCTTGTTTGTTTTTCCAAAAATAAAAAACAACTCTTATTTTCATTCATCTTTCAGATTTTTTGTATTTTCAGTTCATTAATTTCTGCCCTAATCTTTATTATTTCTATATTATGCCTATTTTTGTTGACTTTGTTGTTCTTTTTCAAAATTTTAAGCTGTACTTTTAAATAATTTCTGTAGGCCCCTTTTCCTTCCTGATGAATGCTTGTAATTCTAGGAATTTTCCTTTTAATTCTGGTCTTGCTGTGCCCTACAAATGCTGATAATTTGTGTCTTTATTCTAGTTTACTTCCAGGAATATTTTTATTTCATCTTTGATTTAATTTATGACCCTCTGGTTGTTCAGTAGTAAATTGTTTAATTTCCAGTTGTTAGAGTGTTTGTGATTCACCTCTAAGTTTAGTGCATGATGATCTGACAATGTAGTCATTACAATTTATATCCTCCTGATTTTATGGAGGTATATTTTATGACCCAGCATATGGTCTATCTTGTAGAATCACCCATGTTCATTGGAGAACAATATGCATCCACTTTTATGAAGATATATATATATATATATATATACATACATACATACATATGTGTATTTATATCCACCAAGCCATTTTCTTCCATTTCTTCCTTCAGAGCTAGGATATTCTTGTTGGGTTTTAAACTAGTTGACCTATCAAGGTGTGATAGGGCAGTGTTGAAGTCTCCTATTATTATTGTGTTGCTATTGTTGTATTTCTTCAGATCTGTGAGCAATTGTTTTAAACATTTGGCTGGTTTCTCATTGAGTACATATATGTTTATGAGTGTGATTTCTTCCTGGTGCATATATCTCTTGATTATCAAGAAGTGTCCATCTCTGTCCCTTATATAGCCTTTTTAAGTCTAAAGTTTGTGTCATCTGTTACAAGCACAGCCACTCTAGCTTTTTTAAGGGAGTTATTTGCTTGAACGATTGTTCTTCAATCTTTGACTTTGAGTTTATATTTGCTCTGACTATTCGAATGTGTTTCTTGGAGGTAGCAAATCATTGTGAAAACTATTAATCTTGAAAGCGATTAAAATATCTAAAACTCTTAGGATTATAAAATTTTATATAAATTTTATATTTCAGTGTGTTGCTATAAGAGTATTTTTATAATTACTTCAAAACTTTTCAAAAATAACCCCAGCTACTAATTATATGTAGAGTAACCTATAGTGTTGAGACCAGCACAAACAAATTGTGATGTAATAGTCAAGTGAAGGGGTTGGAGTGATAGTGCAGTAGTAGGGCAATTGTCTTGCATGTGGCTGACCCAGGACAGACCTGGGTTTGATCCCTGGAATCCTATATGGCCCCCCAAACCATGGGCAATTTCTGAGCATATAGAAAGGAGTAACCACTGAGTGTCACTAGATGTGTCCCAAAACCAAAACAAAATAAAAGTCAAATGGAATCTCATAAAATGGAAACACTTAGTGCTCACTTCAGCAGCACATATACTAAATTTGGAATGATAGAGAAGATTAGCATGGCCCCTGCCCAAGGAAGACACGCAAATTCATGAAGCATTACATATTTTAAAAAAAAAGTAAAGAATTAGAATATTTGGGGCAACTATTTATCTAACATCTTAATCCACTTACAAACTTCTTAATAGATCAGTAAACTAGAGATAATATTAAAGTGCATTCTTAAAGTATTGTAAATGTAAAATTGCATATTATTTATATTATAGTATTAAAATGTTACACTAAGATTTGAATATATAACACTGTGTGGATATCAAATATACATCAAGTATGCATGAATTTTAAGGCTAGAAGAAGGCTTAGCGATTTCAATTTGAGATAATTACCATAATGGTATCTTAAGACTTGGTTAAAGTTGCCTTGTTAAAAATTGAAGGATCATGTAATGCATGAAATGACGTGTTGATAAGCTGTATGGCACAGAACTCACTAATACAAACTTGAAGCCAAATAATCTCATAATGCTGAATGTCTTCATCATTTAAGCTATCATTTTCTTATATATTATTGAAGAGATGCTTACAAATGTTAGTTTGTGGTAGACATGCATTCAAGAATTTCCTCCTAACAAGCACCTTTACCACCAGACTTAGATATTTTATATTGTAAAACTTGGATAAATGCTCCAGTGACAACATTATGTCCTATTACTCTATTTTATTGACTTAAAATCATAGACTATGATACTTGCTTCCTTTTTTGTTTTTCTTTATTTTTTGATTCACACCCAGCAGTACTGATGGCTTTGTGCTCAGGAATTACTTCATATAATGCTTGGGAACCATATGGGGTCTTGAGATCAAACCTAGGTCAATGTCCTATTCAATAAATTATTGCTCAACCCTAAATAGTTGCTTCCTTAATTTATACCTTAAGCCTTGGAATTCCTCCTCTAAATTCCTATTCATTAACCTTATATCCTCTATCCATCACCAAAGCTGTTAAATCTTTATGCTGGAAATCTTTATGCATATTATTAAATGGTAAAATATAAATATTTGGAAATTAATCTATAAGATCTCTCTCTTTTTTCTGTTTTTGTTTTATTTTTTATTTTTCTCTATTTAATTTATATTTCCTCTTCTATAGAAGGAGAGGAACTATAGAGGAACTCTATTATACAGAATAATTTATTGCTTAATTTAATAATCTCATTTAATGATTCAAAAACTATAACTGAACAATAATTTATAAATTTAATAATTTATTGCAGTAGTTTAGTCTATTTACATAATTAAGATAATTTAATTGATGCATATAATTTGATACTATATAATTTGTAATTAATGATTTAATTTAGTAATTATAATAATTAAATTTTAATTTCCTGAGGATTATATAAATCTGTTCATAGCCCATTTGATTCCAAGAAAGATCACATACACTTTCTTTTTTCATATTTAGTGTTATCTATTAATATCAAATGAATTACAGAATATTTCCAGGGAAAAAAATCCCAACCTGAAAAAATAACTTGCCCCCAAAGTGAGATTCAGTCACAGAGTCAGCTGGAGATTTATGAGCTTTACTTGAATCTCATATGATATTGTCATTATGACAGAAATATTATGTTCTGAGAGAAGGAACTATAACTTTGAGTGGTTAATAGAATTTTTAGAATTTGGACTTTGACAAGTTTGGTAAAAATGTTCCACAATCAGGTAAAGATGTTTGTAATTGTTGTTTTTTCTTTTCATTTCGATTTGAGCTAGTACTAGGCAGACAGATTCACAGAGAGTCATTAGTGTCAGTGACTCAAATAAAAATGTGACCTGGAGTCATGATGAGAGAATTGTGGCAGCCTGGAAGCAAATATTTGTTATGTAGATAGACGAGTGGAACAAACCTGTGCTATGATTGGAGTTATGCAATGCCTGTAACTCCAAGGAATTATTAAATGATTAAAAGAATAATCCCTTTTACTTAACATTGTTTCTCCATTAATCAGCCTGGAATAAGACCAATAATAGTTACTCAAATTATGTTTTTTTAAACAGATATTTTTGTTTTGTTTTGTTTTAATGAAGCAAAATAGTTTTTATTGAAACTCTTTAGAAAGATTGGTTTGGCAGGATGGGGGTAGAAGAGAAATCAATGATACAAAGAGAACATGGGCTTCTTCAGAGTAGAAATAAACAAGAAAAAATATAAACCAGACAAGAGCAAGCCAAGTAGGTGTTCAAGGGAGAATACTGTCTTGAAGAGACTTGAAAATTATTTTTATTGAATGACACAGACTCAAACCATAAAAGTTGGAAATCACCTGAAAGTTAACTTCAAAACATATGTGTCCTTGATTCTTCTAACAAGTCTGCCACAGATCTTTCTTTTGCCCATCCAGATTCACTCTTCACTTTCCCACCAAGCCAGAATAAAAGAGAGCTAACTTGACTGGTTGCAGCAATCAACTTCCTATGAGCTTTTGGTTGGATGTTTTTTAAATGTGTGTGTGAGTGGGGTGGGTACTGGGTGTTAGGCCATACCTTAGAGCAGTCACTACTGGCTCTCTGCTCAGAAATTACTCCTGGCAGGGTCAGGAGACCATATGGAATGCTGGGTATGGAACCCAGTCTGGCCATGTGCAAGGCTTAATACTCTTACCACTTTGCTATTTCTCCAGCCAATGGTTGGATTTTCTTGATGAATGGCTAGAGCAGAATAAAATTAACTCATTTTTCTCCAGAAGTTCTTCATATAGTGAATAGCAATTGGTTGAAACACTTTCTAAACATCATTAGGTCACCCCAAACAAAGGAAAAAGTTGAGTCAGGAAGGGCCTAACAATAGGAAACATGACAAACCAAGTGAGAGGGAGGAAAAAGGGAAACACTAGGTTCACGCATGAAGCAGGAGGTACGGGACTGGAAATTATAGGAACAAAAGCCTTTAATGTGATTTCTGTAGAAAGGGATTAATGAGGTGAGGTGGTGAGATGCATTTAATGTTCGATAGTTTGAAAAATATTCAGTGTACTTTTGGTTATAGAGGCTATTCGTAGAGTGCCTGGTTTTGAAGTGATTGGGGCAGAACAATAGTGAGATAATAGTGTGAGAACTCAATAAGGTGCCTATTGAGTGTACAGGCTCTATGTCATTTTTTGGTTTGTAGTTTTTCTCCAAGTTTTTCTATGTGATTCTCCAACTGTGTAATTTTGCTATTATGGCTTGCTAAGATCTTTTATTTCCTTTAATTCTATGTGTATGGATTCTCCAATCTTCTGTAAAAGTTATTCTTTGAGTTGGTTGATTTGTTCCTCTCTGGCTAGTGATTCCTTGATTTCTATTGCTATGGCTTTCATCGCCACTCTTATGTCCTCATCTATTGGCCTCGTGCATTTTATTGGACTTGGAAACTTGCTAGGATTTCTCTCCATATCCCCTGCTTGTGTCTTCCTTAGTTTTCCCATATGTCTTTGTATTTGGTATTTTAGAGTGCTCTGCCCTTGTTCTCAGCCCTTTGTCACCTGTGGCTGGGTCCCTACTCTGCCTTACGTGGGGATGATGATGGTGGTTGTAGAGTTTGGCCTAGCCCTGAGGCCTCTTCCCTTGGATACCAGTGAGAAGGTGCAGTCCCCAAGTGCTGACAATTTTCTAGCCTCAGATCTCCTTGTGTGCAGGTTCTAGATTGGTTGATTTGTATCTGAAAGTTGCTCTCCAGGTTTAATATTTGCTTTCTAAAAAGTGGTAACCTCTGGGAGAGACAGAGGTAAAGGTCAATTCCAGACATTAAAGTATAAAAGTACATAAATTAAAGACATGGATAATACTGACTAATATTGTATAGGGACTTGAAGAATATAGATTGTAAAGTTGTATTTCCTTTAGTACATATGGAACAGAAAGAAGACAGAATGACACATTCTGTTTCAGTGAATACATGCCACAGCCTTAGGCTTAGGTAGAATAATAGTTATTTTTCTATGTTCTCTTTAATAACAAATAATAATTCTCTAAAGACATTTTTGGATTTGTGGAGCTTCAGCTGTATATGCATTATTGAATAGATTTACCTTTCTTACCTAGTATCTATTGAATCCTGGATTTATTACTTCCTTGCTGAGCTATCTTGCAATTTAAACTTCACACAGATTTTTGCTTCAACTTCCTTATTTAAGTAAAAAATAATTGTTGCATATATCATATAGATTTATAAGTAGTTATTGAGATAAGAAGAAATTTAATTTATAAGTAGTTAATGAGATAAAAACTTGTATTATTTTTTTTATTATTGACTTTGTGCCATAACTAGTGGAACTTGGGACTTATTCCAGACTTTGTGCTGAGGGACCATACCTAGAAATGCTTTGGTGACCATATGTAGTGGTCTACTGTATGGAAGGCAATCACTTCACCATCTCTAAGTTCCAGGGAAAAGATTTTTAAATCCATATCAAGCAGTAAATACTTGGTTATGTATTAACTTCTACTATTGCATTCTTCCTTCTAAAATCCTTTGCTTTAAGTCATATATAAACATTTTTATCTTTTATCATATTAAGTTTAAGCAGCTACAAAAGCTAGAAAAAATTTATAACCATTCTGAAATGTAGATACAAACCTTTCTTTAGGCAACAACTTTCATTTCGATAATTTTGTTACCACTTTTCATCCTCAAGGATAGTTTCCCACTTTATTTGAAAAATTAATCTTATTCCTGCTTCTCATCTTTTTTTTAAACAAATCACATTCCAAAAAAGACCAAGTTAGAGGTATAGTAGTAAATCCCCTTTGTTCTAGACCTAAGATACATTAAATTGAGGGTTGTAAAAAAACCCCACAAAGTTTGAGTCATAAAGATTTACTTTTACCCATGAACACAATACTATTCCCACAAATTTAGATATAATCTCCAAGAGCTTTATTCACAATGCAAAACAGAAAGAGTTTATCTTTTGCAAAATTCTGTTAGCAAGCTAAGCCAACATTAGCTATTTTTCTGATCACCTGTCATCTTTCCTGAAAACTTCAATAAAAAGCTAATTAGAAATGTATCTAAAAGGAAACAAATATGTGGGATAGACTAGAATTGGTGTTTTTGTGGTGAAAATAATATATAATATATATTGATATTCAGTGATGCATACTTGAGACAAGATATTTAGAATATGCAATACAATGCTAGTTCAATTGAAAATAATTAAAGCAATTTTATTTAAATATTTTAAACAGGGACAAGGTAATATTTTTACAAGATATCTTGATATCTATAAAAATACTAAAGATGGCAATAATAAACAGCTTATCAGTATTCATTGAGCCAATCTATAAACATCGAAATAACTAATTAGTTGATAAAAGTAAGAAACGTTAAGTGCTAAATGTATATTATTTTATAATAAAATATAATAAAATAACAGTTCTTATATTTATAGCATGCCAAAACAAACTATCCTTTTAGCATAATCCAATCTTTCCTTGGGGGGGAATCTACATCTGGTGGTATTCAGGACTTACTCTTCTCTCAGGGGATCTTTTAGAGTTGTTTGGGGAACCTTCTGGGGTCTCAGGGCTGAACATCCTTATAACTTCTAGTGTCAATCTCTGATAATCTACTTTTAGAAAGTGATTTATGACTTAATACAAGAATATAAAACAGTTTTTTGGGAGTAAACTTCAGTATAACTTGATTTTGTAGACTGATTCAGCTCTACAAATCACAGAACCACATGCAAGATAGTAATATACCAGAGCAAAACCACCAGGCCTAACTCTCAGTTTTATTTATTAATGACAATATTTTCAGATAGTAACTTTTATTAGACTTTCCACAAAGAGTTTTTTTAATAATGGTACATAAAATGAAAAAATAGATAACACAAAAGTTGCTGAAATTTTCCAGTGAATTAGAGTCATCAATGCAACTATAATATTTACTGCTGATTGAAGTATAGTTTGAGCAGTCTATTTTTGCTTCAGGATTAATTTACTTATACTTTTTTTTTCACTGTCTATAGTCCAGAAGGACTTTCATTGTCTAAACATTCTTTTAAAAGTCACATTGCTCCACTTTAACTAGGGCATCATGTTAATAGAAATGTCAGATTAAAAACAGCAAGTACAGTGGAATATTTGATGAGACATTCTCCAGAAAGGAAGGACCAAAGCTCTATGAATATTTTGGGTCAACTGAAGAAGTAAAGTTTTTCTTAAATTGGTTATTACAACCAAGAAGTTGCCTGAAAAGTAAAGTACAATTTATTATACAAAAAAATTCCCACAAATTAGAAATAAGTACAATGCCTTGTAGGGGACTTTTGGGATCTAAAAGCAACATTTTCCACACTGTAATACATTCACCAAGTGACAAGGAAAATTGCTGACCTTGGGCAGGGTCTGCTATGAAAAAGGGCTCTGTAGAAGGTCCAGACAATGATATAAGTAAGTGCTCTGCCACATTGGCGGAATGACCAATAGATCTAAACGATTAGAAGCATCTGGGGTAGAAAAATAGACCAGGTGTCATTTCTGGCAAGGCCCAGCAAGAGAATTAAGATTTGGACTTTTATATTCTGGAGTGAATCATGCCATCTGAAAAGTACACTATATTTTAACACCTGCAAAAGATTATATACTAAACAACGACACTAAGAAATCAGCTCGAGTGAAGAACCAGGCAGTTAGCAGAGGCAAACTTTGCCACGAGGGCTGTTATAATGAGTTGATTAATGCAGCAATAATTGTTGTCGAGATGAGTGTTACATGGGCCCATCAATATGAACCCTTCAACCAGGAAGGTGAGACTGCTTAGAGTAACAGTGTCTTGCTTTCTAGCCATGAAGAAAAAAACACTGAACACCATACACTGGACCTCGTCTCTCTCTTTGCAATGGACAATGATTTATCTGAATTAATTATCTTAAAGAAATACTATGAAGGTTTATGTTGAGGTATTGGTCACATGAAGATTAGGTCCTTGAGCTATATTGATTTCTACATTCCCAGAAACTGCCAAACTGATACAATACTGAAATGATTTATAGACTAAACAATAAGGATCTCATTTGTTGAGGTTAGTGTAGAGGTTACTCCCAGTCACAGTATATACTGTGTAAATCATCGATTATTGTAGATGCTTGTCTATGGGATACATAATTTGAAAACACACACACACACACACACAATTGGGCAAACCAAGGATTTCAAGTCCTCAGTTATCCTATGTACATTTCTATTACTGATATAACAAATGATCAAAAGCTTAAGACTTAGTTTTGTAGATTTTGTCTCTTAGACTCTCTCAAAGCCAAAATCAAGCCTGTTCATATTCCTGCAAGTGATAGGGATATATTGAAATCCATTTCTAAGCTAATGTAGGTTTTTAGCTGAACTCAGTTTCATGAGAATTCAGTTCTTCATACCTCAGATTAAAATCTGCTTTTTCCTGTTACCTAGGGACCAGCCTTTTCTTCTAAGAGCTGCCTCCATGCTTTCTCAAGCATTTCCATGTGGCTATTCCCCACAAATAGCAGATACAACCCTTGTCAAACTTTGAACTTCTCTTATTTTACTGCATGGCTCTTAATCAAGACAAAGAAAACTCTATTTGTGCTGGTGGTGGTGGTGGTTTGTGTGTATGTGTGTCTATATGTGCGTTTTTTAATCACATGATTTAATATAAAAATAGTTTGGATTCAACCAAATTATCTAGGTTAATCCTTTCTCTTTAAGACCATACTTTAACAACAAATTGCTAAGATTTTTGTGTTACATAACATAACATTCAAAGGTGCTAGTAGATATCTTTGGGGGTTACTCTGTTTACTACACATTGTCACTTTACTATATACTGATGTTCTTAAAAAAACCTATTTGGGCCTGAGGAGATGACTCAACTAATTGTTGGAGCCCCTGTTTAGCCTGTGTGATGTTCTAAATTGATCACCGGCAACACGTAATCCAAGCAGCACTCTGGCTCAATGAGTAAAATCCCTAACTGTCGGGACCATAATTAAAGGCTAAATATTATTAGAGATGACCTAGAGGTAGGAATTGGTTAGTGATATAGTGCAGTGAATTTGGCCATTTGCCTTGCATATAGCCTACTTGAGTTCATCCTCAGGTACTTCATACGGTCCCCCAATTTTACCAGGAGTGATTCCTGAATACAGAGCTACAAGTAAACTCTGAGAACAGCTGGATATGACCCCCAAACAAAAAAAACATAGTAAACCAAAGAAATGACACTTTGACTAGGTTCAGTAGAATTAGCAAGCATTTAAAGAATAACATTCAAACCATATATGATTAACTATATAAATGTAGTACTCCATACAAACAATGTGTTAAATAGAGGGCTGCATAGGCACACATGCATTTTATACAACTTTCCTGTTTTACAAAGGAATGATAGGGAGTAGGGAACTAATTTATGCACTTTTAGTTATTTGGGATGGGGGGAGTTGAGAAGAAAGTGTGATCTGATAAGCTCCATAAATGATAGAAGGGAGGGAAACCATCAAGAAGAGAGGGAGGAGACATTCCAGACATAACTCAGTCCTGGGAATGCATAGATGAAAGGCTGACGTGCTTCCCTATCTGGGTGGAGTGGAACAGGAAAGTGGGGGAGGAAAGCCTAATGCAAGAAGGTCCTGAGAAAACCTGAGCAGAGATGTGAACTCTGAGATGAAGCGCTTTTTGAATATATAGAGGAGAATTAAAAGCGACTGTAAGGTTTTCAGGGTGAGTGCAAAATGATCAAAGTGGTTAAAAGAAAGATAATTTGGGGTGAAATATTTACGACTACCCACAAGGAGAAATGAGTGTGTCCATGTTTTATGAGTTATTTGCTATATGATTTTTAAACAACTGGATGTTTCTAAAAAAGGAAGAACAAAATTGAATAACTGAAAGTCAAACCTTGAGCACTTAAACAAGAAAGATTAACTGTTGAAGCAGCAAAGTATTTGTTTCCAAATCTTATCTAAACTATTTTTCTCTTAACAATTTTTTTTATCCTTCATTGCATTTAGATGTTTTTGTTGCTAAAGAAGAAGATACATTACAAAGAGCAAGCTTGTTAAATAATATTTTCAGTATCATAATTCAAAGCTCCAATAATATGAATTATACTTGACAGCTTTCTTCTATAAAACTTATTATTTTGTTTCAGGCCACTTGTAAGTCTTATTAAACATGTGTAGCATATATCTATATATGGATATAGATATCCCAAGTCTCCTACTTCTTAATAAAATTAGATAAAATATTAATATTAATTAATATTAATACCTATCTTTTATCCCACTCGGTATAGTGTGTCCTTGAACAATTGATCCAAATAGTCCAATCCGTTCATTCTCACAATGAAACCAGAAGATGGATACTTTATTGTTATCTTAAAACAAATTAAAGAGTCCTAGATTTGGTGTGGAGATGTTGAGGCCTTACTGGGTTCAACCGGGCTCCTGCAGCCCCTATGGCCTGGCTGGTCTGAAGGTTGCAGGATAGGCGGAGAGATTCACAAAGCAGTCAAATGAATTCCAGGAGTCAGCCAGCTTTTTTTTTCCACAGTCCCTACCGCCATTTACACCTCCTCGCATGGTCTCTTTCCTGAGTCTTTTCCTAGCAGCTACTTCTTTACTCCTTCTGGGCTCTCTCGGCCTCTGTCTCCCTGTCAGCTACTTTTTCGAAGCTTCCAAACTGGCTTCCAGGCTGACGAACTCCCTTTGGTGATGCTACTGCTGCTGCTTCTTCGATGATACTCAATTGCTAATGCTGAATCTGATGCTGAATTGGTGAGACTGAACCTGATGACGAATCTCTGATGATGATGCCTCTCCTCCACTTCTCTTTCTAATTCTCCCTCCTCTCTGTCCCTCCATGTAGACTCCTCTATCCGCCCATTCCAGGTGTTGGCAATTTTGATCATTCAGGTGGGATAAATAAGAATTTGGGGGAGATGATACCCACAATTTATCACGGAGTTTAGGTGATTTACACATAGCTACAAAGCTGATCATTGGTGAAAACACAGTCTGAACCTGGGCTGCCTGATCCTTATGGTCTGTATTTATCTAAATCATTTCACTGGTAATAAGAAAACTAGATCAAATTCAAAAATTGCATTGCCAGCTATTTTTTTTTTCAAAGAAAATGTTGTTAAAACACAACCAGACCTTTATTTTCATATTCTCAAAGGCTGTTTTATTCAGTACAAAGAGTAGTTGAGCGATAGTGACAGAGGCAGTATGGCCCTGAAAGACTAACATAGTTACTAACAGATGCTTTGCAGAAAAATGTTTGCTGATCCCAGCACCATAATCATTAAATATTTATGTTTGGTAACGAAATTAAAGTTGGGCTTATCATATAAGTACTTTCTCCATTAAAATATTTTGCATACTATTATGCTTAGCATTTAAAGAAAAAGATGACTTGATAATTTCACAGCTTGATGTGTTTAGAAAAGAATATGGAACTCCATTCTATTTTAATCATTAAGCCATTTTAAGGAGGAAAGTTCTAGCTTGCCTGATTTTAGTTAGAAATAAATTTAACTTTCAGGGAGGAAGTGCATTAGTCAGGGTTTTCCAGAGAAACAGAAATAGAAATACACATAAATAGATATTTGTTATAAGACCTTGGATCTTGAGATTCCAAAGACTGAGAAGACCCATGAGCTAAAGACACAGAAGGCCTGAAAATATAACACCCATCTATACTTAAGTTTTGAGAAGAAATAGTGCAGAGTATGTATTCTCTAGTCCAAAAGCAGGAAGAATCTAGTGTCCTAATTTGAGAACATTTATACAGGGAGTGGGGGGCTGGGAGGTGGTGCTGGAGGTAAGGTGCCTGCCTTGTCTGCGCTAACCTAGGACGGACCGCGGTTCAATCCCCCGGTTCCCCATATGGTCCCCCATGTGTTCCAGGTGCGACTTCTGAGCGAATAGCCAGGAGTAACCCCTGAGTGTCACTGGGTGTGGCCCATTTATACAGGGAGTGAATGTTTCTAGTCAGGCCTATAAGTTCTACATACATTGGAAAGGACAATCTGCATTACATAATTCAAATACTGTTCTCTTCTAGAAATCTCTCAGTCAATTCAGAATAATGTTTATTTATATATTTGGGTCCCTTGTCCCTTGTCAAGTCGATGCATAAAGTTACTTCTCAGAGAAGGAATTATCTGACCTCTTTCATATAAATTCAGGTTAAAAAAATATTCATTTAGGTCCTCAGGTGCTATGATAAGTAGAAAAACTTGCGAGCATTTGCAGACTAGACCACCAAATCTTCTGAATGGTTGAAATATACTTTATTTAATAATTGTCTGTTGAGAAAGCACAGTGAGCTAGTCACTAGTAATATGTTGAAGACCATTGTTTATTTCCTAATCTGGGTGTTTAAAGCCAAAAGTGATAGAGGCACATTTATAGGTAAAAATTTTAAGTAGTATTTTCAATAAACATCATGATAAAAAGAATTATATATTGTACTGTACTTTAGTATAGCTAAAGCTTTAATGCCAGGTACATGGTTAATATAGAAAGGTTTCAGAGAGGAAATTGTTAATTTTAATTTTGAGTTAATTTCTGAGAGGAAATTAGTTAAGATGGCAAAACTGGGAGAAAATATTCCAGGAGGGATTAAAAGTATATTAGTAAAGATTGATTATGTATTGAGTTTTACAGATTGTGTAAGCCAGAGTGAGAAAGAACAAATAAAGTATAAGAGATACAATGGTAAGCAAGACCATCAAAAAGTTGTGGCAAGGCACTTGGCACTTAACAAAGCAGCAAGAAGTAATAGCCAGAGTGAGACAGGAGTAGACTTATGCTAAAATAATAAACCACATGAATTTGACTTGTTCTGTAATATAGAAAACTTACAGTGGTCAAGAAAATGAGAAATGCTTGAAGATCAGTGCAATGCCATAAAGAAAGCTCATTGCAGTCAAACGTAAGAAAAGAAACAAAACTGACTTTTTCAGAATTAATAAGGAGATTTAAAAATGATAGATGGGCTGGAGAGATAGCGTGAAGGATAAGGTGAATGATTTGGTAGCATGTAGCAGATCCAGGTTTTGATTCCTGGTACCACATAGGGTTCTCATTCCATCAGTGTGGTCTCCAAAGCACAAAAAAGACTTTATGAAGATGGTTTTTGAGGTTGTGAATATGAAAATCAATTTTTTTCTATTTGGCTAACTCTTTATGTGAACTATTTTAAAGTATATTATTACAAGTATGGCATTATATTATTGCTATACCAGTAAAATGAATAAATTTAATTATTAAATTAGTATAAGATCATTATAAATTAATTAATTTTTTGTTTTCTTTTTTCAGCTTCATCTGGTGATGCTCAGGGGTTACTCTTGGTTATATGCTCAAAAATTGCTCCTGGCTTGGGGGACCATATGGGAGGCCGGGGATTGAATTGAGGTTCTTCCTGGATCAGCCGCATGCAAGGCAAAAATGCCCTACCATTGAGCTATCAGCCCTATGTTTTATATTTTTAAATAAAATATTATGACTCAGATTTTAAGAATTATCTGTTTTAGAACCTGTACAATTGATTGATGCTAATCTTTGCATTTATTTAATGTACAATTATTCTCATCTTTGTATATAATTAATTGCTTTTCTTTGAAATGAGCAATGAGAAATATATTTCATAAGGTATTCTAAAAGACTCATCAAATCAACTTTCTAGGACCAAAAAAAACCTTTAAAAATATTTAGTGCTCTAAAAACCACCTATGAAGGAAAAGTTAATTACACAATTATCATCAATTTCTGGGATTCTGTAAATTGAGGTGATGGTAAGTGAAAGTCTCTTTTGGAGTGTTCTAAAATAATCACAAATCACCTTTTGCCATTGACATACACAATTTTTTAATATTAAGGGAATAAAAATTAACTTGTTTTGACTTCTGTATTCGATAATCAGCATCACTTAGATGTAGTGAATTAAAATATTTTTAGTTAAAAGAAAATTAAATAGACTTTCAGTAAAAATCTATCATTTGGATGGAATGTTTTTATGTAAGACACATGCATTTCGAGATGTGATTTTTGTAAATCTCAGTGAATTTTTGGAGTTTCTTACTTTTGGAAGACTGCTTGACGCATTTCAGCAAATATGAAAGTGCTAGAGCTTGCTTTCTAGATCTTTTGTAGATTCACAGACACACTTCTTTTGATATAACCATATTGAGAAAAAAAGACTCTAAGGGATCAATTTAAGTAAAGATATTTGCATCTAGTTTTTATCATGACATAAAGACAAGGTCACATCGCTATTCGTACTGTTACGTCTCTCTCTGCCCAATGGCTGAAATGGTGTTCTTACTGTACCAATATTACAATTCTAAAGTTGTTCCTGATAAGGTAAATTTGAGGTCTAGTTTTGAAGTTTGATTTTTTTTCCTCTTTTTTGGTGAGAGGGCATTTAGCAGATCTTTCTCAGATATAACTTCTGGCATGACTCAGGGGAATGTTTGTGATATTAGACATGGAACCCTATTGGCTTCAAACTCCTTACCTGCTATACTATTATTCCAACCATGGTTCTCAAACTCTTTTAGAGAGCTTCTTCAGAGAGACTAGTGTTCTAATCTGCAAATCCAATTTTGTTTTTATTTGTGAGTACAGAACTTGTACTATTTTTCCAGTTTCATTACAGTTAGATGAACCTATAACTTATTCGTCAATAGGATCTGTGTGTCATTACTAGTCCTGGCAGATGAAAATACTCCATATGAGATTTTTCTCAGGCGAAAGAAGATTGCACTGAAGAGTTTGAAGAAAGGAAGATATACAAGATGAAAGAACTACTGAAAACATATGAAAGTCCCAAATAAACTATACTTGAATTTATCTTCAAGGATAAGGGAATTTTCTATTACTGCATCTAGAATTATTTTAACTATTACTGAATTATTGATATTCTCATATAAATCAAACCTATCAAAATTAAATCAAAACAACACGTCTTTGATTTTACTATTAGATTGCAGTGTATAAAAACAGAAAACAAAGTGCAAAGTTAGAGAACTACATTATGAGTTAAAAAAAAAAACTAAAAGAGCAAATTTGGCAAAGCTGTCATTTGTAATAACTTGGAAGGCACACCATATGCCTACTGAGTCTATAATTCTAAGATAAATGGTTACAAAGGGTCAGAATTGCAGTGTGTATTGGCTTGTACTTTGTGTTTTTAAGGTACGGTTTCAAGAAAGAAAAGCCAGATTATGAAGAGAATGATTTGCATAAAAAAGCAATAGAAGCTAAAGGACTCAGAAACCTGGGGCCTTGAAAATTTAACAAAATAAGTTGCTTATGGATCTGGCTCAAGTAAGAAAAAAGCCAAATAAAGATTTCAACAAAGTTTCATTAAGATTCAGCCTATAACAAAGATCAGTTTTAAGGAGGTTACCTTCCTCTCAGGTTACGAAATCAAAGACACCCAAAATGTCTGACTTTTAAGCAGAAAGAGAAGAACATAGAGTGAGAGAAGCACTACATAAATGAAGTTTGAGAATTGTTTTTTAGGAAAGTATTTTAGTTGTGACTACTGACACACTGAACTCTTTTGAAATAAATAGGTCATAAATATTTAAGGGAATTGTTTGGTCAAAGAAACCAACAGATAACTTATTTACATTTAAATAGATTTTTTTAAATGGTGCCTATCTCTGCCATGTCTGATGCTAATCTTTCATATCTATACTGTTTCGTCTCATTGAAGGCATTTCCTTAGATGATCAGGAACAAAAAGTTCAGGATTATAATAAAGGCCATATTGATTCTTAGAAGATTTACACTTAGATATTTTCTCATTTTTAATAAAAGGTACAGTCTTTTATTGTTGAAGCTATAATTATCTAGCCAATGTTTCAAGTCAGGTAACAGAAATTCAATTTTCAATACAATTTTAATAAAAATTTAAATTTCAATAAAATTTCAATAGAAATTTAATTGACTTTCAGAATTTAATAAAAATTTATTTTCACGGGCC
>PVKC010004911.1:0-34470 GCA_004027635.1 Crocidura indochinensis | reverse complement strand
TTTCTTTCTTTCTTTCTTTCTTTCTTTCTTTCTTTCTTTCTTTCTTTCTTTCTTTCTTTCTTTCTTTCTTTCTTTCTTTCTTTCTTTCTTTCTTTCTTTCTTTCTTTCTTTCTTTCTTTCTTTCTTTCTTTCTTTCTTTCTTTCTTTCTTTCTTTCTTTCTTTCTTTCTTTCTTTCTTTCTTTCTTTCTTTCTTCTTTTCCATCTCCTTTTTCTATATCTCCAACAGAACCACATTGATTGAATCATTTTGTTCAGCCTCATAAACTGAGGGAGGGGGAAATGAATGGTACCAGGCCCAGACACCGCATGAAAAATTTAGTGGAAATAAAAAATGATCAGACCTGAACATCAAACCCAAAGTTAATGACAACAGAATCTATACCTAATCCACAGCAAGCTCTACACGTGGGGACCAGTTACATTAGTATTCTGGGGGGTAAAGAAGGAAGATATGGGATGCATACTGGGAACAGAGGTGGAGGGAGAACATCACTGGTGGTGGGAATGCCCTTAATTTATTGTCACTATGAACCTTGAATATAACTGTGAAATATTTGTAATTCACTTTGGCCACAATAAAAATTAATTTAAAAAACCTGGGTGGAGGTGTTTCAAAAGCTTCAGAATAGTCCCATTCACCACTTCTTGCCCTTTAACTCCTTTGTAGGCCCGTTTTATAGTCCCATGGGTGCTCCACAAATATTATAAAACCTCCCATATACCACCCTTTTGTTCTTTCATAATCCAGGAACAGTGACTATTATTAAATCTTATTTTGTGATATATGCCAAAGGGTTTTTAAAATTTTTTTTATCTCAAATGAAAGGAATTTCTGGTCCAGGAAGATAATCCAGAAGGAATTTGGGCAGGCAAGCCTCTTTTCTGAGTATATAGAATTATCCATAAACTTATACTCCAGCCCAGGGATAGCCACTTCTATTTTATTTACATTTGACTTTTCCTCTATATTTGTTTATTCAAAAAGCAATTTTACAAGGAAATAGAAATGAAGAATTCATATATGTAGTATGCATTGACAAAAAGTAAATATACAACTGTTAGAGCTTAAAAATATTTATTTTGGGGGCCAGAGAGATAGCATGGAGTTAAGGCATTTGCCTTGTATGCAGAAAGACAGTGGTTTGAATCCCAACACTCTATATGGTCCCCTGAAACTGCCAGTAGTGATTTCTTAGCTTAGAGCCAGGAGTAACACCTGACCACTGCCAGGTGTGACCCAAAATAAACAAAAAAAATTCATTTTTGTCTCCCTTAAAATTGTGCTGCACAAGAGTGTGCACTTTCAGCCTATATTACTACAATGAATGTTTCTCCATATTTTTACCCAAATAGAATAAATGCATCATGAATTGTGGCAAGAGATCATCCCTAGTGGTTTATGAGCCCTATTCCCTCTGCATCTCCAATATTTAGTTCCTAGCATGAAATAAGTCTGTTATCAAGATAGTTGGATGGATGGATGGATGGATGGGGGGTGGATGAATAGATGGAAGGATGAATGGATAGATGGATGGATGGATAAATGAACAGATGCTAAGTTCCTTATTCAATGCAGATAGCTTCAGAAATGAATTTTATATAATTTTCTGTTTAAAATTTAAAAAATTACAGTTGTCATATGTTAACCTCCTTTGTTGTATTTGGAATGCCATGTTTTCTAAAAATCTGAATATGGTTCTTCCCCACAAACTCTGAGTTTGCACAAAGGACAATAGAAAGGATGCTTTGCTTAGGCAATGTGTGGAATTTGTAAAGGGAGGAAATTAATTGCACACCTAATGTATATTTGCAATAATATCACTACTATATTCCTTTTGTTTATATTTAATTGTAGAGTTTGCTTAAGTAAAGTACCTTGCTGAAATTGTCAGGTATATGAAATCAAAGGATTGGAATCTGGAATTCAAAGATCTGTTTACTTTAAGCCCATTGAAACTCACATAATATTGTTAATTCCTATCATGTCTGCACAGTATATTTTTGCTGGATACAAGTGGATCATAAGCTAATACCAGGAAGAAGTGAAAAAGGATATATATACCTATATATATATATATATTTGTGTGTAAATATACGCACATTGCTCCAAATCACATCCAATATTCTAGTTTGCAATAAATATGTAGAACACTTGGTTTTGAATTGCCAAGTATTCTAAAATCTGAGTATTATAATCCTTTTCTTAGTATAACTGACATAATTATTGTTTTCAATGAAATCAGAGATTTTCTTTATGCCATCTATTTTTAAGAAAGAGATAGATATGTGCAAGCTTACAGCACACACACCTATCATATAATTATATTCTCTCTGAGTCTTTCTACTCAATACTGTGATTTCCTTTATGTCTTATTGGGGGTTTCATCCAGCAATTCAATGAAGGAGGAAAAGAAATAGGATTTTTCTGTCATAAACATTTGTAGGGTTGGGTTACAACCACCTTATACACAAGTAGGAATTTTTTTCCTGCCTATTTCAACTCCTGTAGGCTCAGCTTCTTCTGTCTCCTCAAATCTATGTTTCTGATAGGTAGCATCTGGTTGCTATAAATTGTATATTTTAAAAATAAGATGCTTAGAGAGAAAGAGAGAGAAAGAGAGAGAGGGTGTGTGTTTCCCTCCAGACAGTCATTTTACTGTTTTCAGTGAGACTGACCTACAATTTCATTTCATGAATCATGGTTTCTATCACCCTCTCAAGTTGAGTGTTGGAGTGTGATGAGCCCCATTAGGATAGTCTGACAAGATATAGATTCCCCAAGTTTATGTTTTAGGCAAACAACATACAGTTCTCTCCCAAAAAATCACATGAAAATATTTTTGTCTACTTTAGCAATATTATTATCTTAACAAAAATTCATTTGTGTGTGTGTGTGAAATGGAAATTTTCCTGGGCATTCTGAGTTTTCATTTGCTAAAACAGTCAATCTTAACCACAGATACCCAAATTAGGAGTTGCTTGCAGTTGATATATGGCCATTGAGAGCCAAGACTAGAACTTGTGTTGGATTCCTACAAGCTTCCTTTTTCGTGGAGTTAAAGTAGAGAGAGCATTAACTGAAGCTTTGGCCACCACCACTGCCTGGAGCCCTGCTGGGACCACAGGTCTGGAGGATGTCATGTGGAGTGGGATAGCAAAGTCGATGTTCTAGGCACTGGCCCAAGTAAAACATGTGAGCTCATGAATCCATCCTTCCGTGCCCGATTATAAAGGTGAAAGTTGAGATTATATTTATTAAGTTGAACCATCGTGATTTTCTGGCTCAACCCAGCAGTTTTCTCTCATGAGCAGGTGTGAGAACTGAGTGATGACATTGGGGACCCAGGCTCCTTCCTCCTGCACCAATACAACCCAAAACATATGGTTTCCATCTGCATGGCCGAAGGGGGCTACTCATCCCTGGGGCATCCCTCCCATGTGTTTGTATGTGTATGGGGACTGGGAGGCATGGCAATGTTACATATCTTTCTTTTGTGAAGTCTTCTCTTCTGTTCAGGATGTTTTCTAATACACTGGGTAAAATTAGCCTTTTTTTGTTTAATTATGGTCTCATTTTTAGCAATAAAGTTAGCAGCTCATAGAGGGACTTGTGTGCTCTGGGTTACCTCAATAATGTATGAGTTGGGATCCAGGTACACAGAACAAAATACATGACACTAGAGCTGTCACCTCTGAAACACACAAAGTGAAGTGGTGGCTCAAGATCTAGCAGGGGTCCTCAAATTTTTTAAACTGGGGCCTAGTTTACTGTCCCTCAGACCATTGGAGGGCCAGATAATAGTAAGAACAGAAATTACGAACAAATTTCTATGCACACTGCATACATCTTATTTTGATGTGAAGAAACTAAATGGGAACAAATACAATATGTGGCCCGCGGGTCGTAGTTTGAGGACCATGGAATTCTGGTTGTTGTGGGGTCAAGTGTAAATGCTATCCACAGGCAAAATTACCTCTTCCTGGAGAAGAGAGGGGGAGGAAGTTCGGGGAGGCCCTGTTGTCTTTCTTTTAAGGTCTTCAGTTGATTACATGCAGTCTACCCACTTGTTGAGAAAGACAGACGAGTTAGATTCTACTGCTTCCAATAAGAGAGGTCTCTATTGGGGCTAGAGAGATAGTGCAGTGGTAGGGCATTTGCCTTGTATGTAACCTACCCAGGACGGATCTGAGTTTGATTCCTGGCATCCTGTATGATCCCCTTAGCCTGCCAGGAGTGATTTCGGAGCGTAAAGCCAGAAGTAACCCCTGAGTGCTGCCGGGTGTGACCCCCCCAAAAAAGACAAAATAAAAAAAAAGAGAAATGTCTATGATCTTTGAACAGGTGTTGGCCCAGACACCCAGATACATGACCTTCTCTTTACGTTTATCATTCCTCTGGCTATAGTAAGACCAGAATAAAAGTCTCACTCCTCACAGCCCAGATGCCCACATGTGCTGCCATTGCATGACTAAGTTATTTTTGAAAAAAGAGTATGTACAAAAGGAAGGCAGTTGTTGCTTTTAATTTAAAGGGGGGGGTATAACATAAATCATTTGACTTTACCTAAAAAAGTCAACACATACTGAAAACCACAGTAAAAATAATATAGCTTATTGTAGTGATGTAGGCTTTTATAATAAATAACCATTCAGGTAGAGAAAAGCTAGTCAATTGCTCACCCCTAGAATTCCTCTTTATATTCTATACCAATCCTAATTCATTTACACCAAAGTAACCATGATCTGACCAGACGTAGTTCTGTTGCCATTTTTAATGTCTTTGTCTTTTAGGACATACCCAACAATGCTCAGGACATTTTCTTGGCTCTGTATTCAGGAATCACTCCTGACAGAGCTTGGAGATTATATGGGGTTCTGGAGATGAAACTGGGGCCATCTGCTGCAAGGCAAATACTATACCCACTATACTAGCCCTTTAGGCCAGGTCCTGCCACCATTTTTGTCAATAAAGTATTATTGGAAGCACCAGTACCCATTCATTTCCTAATTGTCATGGTGGTTGTCACACTCTAGGGGCAGAGTTTAGTTGTTGCAGTGAGACTGCTTTCAAAGCCTGAAAGACTACTGAAGGAAAATAGACTGACTCCTATATTTCAGCTTTTACACTGGCAGTTCTCTAATGATTTCGAACGTGTTTGTCATTCAAGGTTTATTCCCAAGTCTTCATGTGTCTGCTCTTGTATATCTTTTAACCTCTTCTAATGTACAGGATTGTTGCTTCCATTGCTGTTTATTAGTAGAAGACTCTGGGCACAATATTTGTCATTTCTCACACTATAGACTGTGAAATTGCAGCCTTATGGTCTGCTGCATATTTTGCACATGGACAGTTGACTCCAAGGACTAGATGTTACCTGGATACTGTGTTTCTGCCATCAATCTGGGTGAGAGTTTGTTTATCAGGGGACTTTCTAGTTACTTATAGCAGTTGATGTCCCATCACATGTCTTATAATCCAATGTCTTATGACATTCTGATTAAAGCAGTTCTTTTTGTTTGGTATACTTTAGAATACTTTTAGAGATACTCTGTCTCATCTTTCATCTGAAAGCTTCTGAATATTTATGTAGGAAAGGCAGGATGAACACCCTATTCTTTCTCTCTCTTTCTTTTTTTACTTTGTTTGGGGTCACACCCAGCAGGGTTCATGACTTACTTTTGTCTCTGTGATCAGGGAATCACTTCTGGAGGTGCTTTGGAGGCCATATCTGGTGCTGGAGATCAAACTGGGATCAGACACATACAGAGTGAGTGTTTTAACATCTGCACTATCTCTAGTTTATCCGTATTTAGGATACTAAATTGACAATTGTATTCCAAAAATGCCATCTTTTATTATTATTTTATCATTACGATTGTCATTGCAACAACGATATTATAATATTATAACAAGGTCATTAAAACTTTATAACACTATAACAGATTTCATCTATTGTATTTCTTATATTGGTAAAACTCAAAATAGTTTATGTTTTGCCTATGGGAACCTTTTCAGAAAGGTTCCTGAATCTTTCAAATATGACCCTGATTAGTAGAGCACCTCACTTTTCTGCCCAGCATCTGTAAGATATCTTCTTTCTTCTCCTTACGTCTCCCTTTTTTGGGAGGGAAGGTTTGGGCTACATCCAGTGGTGCTTAGGGGTTACTCACTGCTCTGCATTCAGAAATTACTAGTGGCTGGTTAGGGGGGCCATATACAGGGGTGGTGAACAAGTTCGACACAAAGAGCAAAAATTTTAACTGTGAGAATCAGAACCACACCATGCAGTGACCTGCCAAAACAGACAAACACTCACACAAAAGCATATAATTTTGACAATAATATATTAAACACATATTGCATTTTGCCATTTTGAATGAGAGTAAAAAAACCTGTTCGCCTCCCCTGATATAGGATACCAGGGATGGAACCCCGGTCAGCCACGTGCAAGGCAAATGTCCTACCCACTGTACTATTGCTCTGGGCCCCTTACTATCTCTCTTTCTCTCTGTCTCTATCTATCTATCTATCTATCTATCTATCTATCTATCTATCTATCTATCTATCTATCTATCTATCTATCTATCTATCTCTTTTGGGTCACACATGGCAGCGCTCAGGGGTCACTCCTGGCTCTACGCTCAGAAATCACTCCTGGCAGGCTCAGGGGACCGTATGAGATGCTGGGATTCGAACCACTGTCCTTCTGCATGCAAGACAAACACCCTACCTCCATGTTATCTCTCTGGCCCCCTTATATTCCTTTTTAAAGTGGCATTTGAACAACATAAACTGTTTGGTAGAGATACTCTTCACTTGGTTGGTCACTGGTGAGAGATTTTTACAGTATTCCAAAATAAGAACAAATATATTATAAGTTTTGATGTTACATTCAGCTCAAATATGGGACTACAAGAAATACTATTTTTGTATTTCATTTTTACTGTGAATTTTACTTCTTTAGGACTGAAGGGATGTTAAAATAAGAACATCACTTAATTACTCATTTGCTTTATGACAAATTGCTCAACAATCTTTAAGTAACAGTACAATGTCATTACCACCAATATGATTTTTAAAACTGCTAAAATTTTTATGAACCATAAACAATTTTGAGGGGGGCCACACTGGGTGACGCTCAACGGCTACTCCTGGCCATGTGTTCAGAAATCATTCCTGGATTGAGGCACCATATGGGATGCCAGAGGATTGAACTGTGGTCCTTCCTAGGCTAGCACAGGCAAGAAGATGCCTTACCGCTTGCGCCACCGATAAACACTTATTTTTATGCTCTTCTTATTCAACACACCTTTTCATATTTGATAATTATTGTACTATGTCCACACAGTCAGAGCCTGTGATCATTACATACTATGTCTTTTCCTTTTGTCTTTCTTTATTCTAAAACCTATAATTCTCTGGTAAATGACTTAAATCAGCTGAATTGGCTAATAATAATTCTGCTACTAAAAACAGATTCATATTCTCAGGACATCTTCTATTCTCATCCATAAGAACCCCATTCTTTACTTTTGCTGCTTCTGTACAGAGTTTGGCCATAGGACATGTGGTACTTGTACACACAAGTGGGAACACTCAAAATATATGGAAATTTGTGAAGATTTTGACTTTTTGTATTTAGTTTTTGTAATTTGGTGACAGAAGCCAATTTGACTAGGTATAAAGCCTTGGCTCATGTTCTTTTGTATTGACTATCTAAAATTTAGTCTTCCATTTTATTTTAGAATAGGTATTAATGTCAATACCTATTGGTAAGAATAATTTTCTATCTGTTCTAATTTCTTTGTTGTCTAAGTGTTCCTGTGATTTTAAAGTTTAATTGTGATTTCATCTAAATATATTTTCAGAGATGTCATTTTACATTAATATTCTCAATTTGTGGTAGATGTTTTCAATATTTAATTTTTTATTCTATCAGAAAAATTTATTTTAATTACATACACTATCTCATTTCCCTTGAAATAATTTACTTCTTCAAAAACACCTCTTCCCTGTTTCTTTTAAAAATATTGTGTTAGGGGCCTGAACGGTGTCGCAAGGGGTAAGTCGTCTGCCTTGCCCTCGCTAGCCTAGCATGAACCGCGGTTCGATCCCCTGGCGTCCCATATGGTCCCCCAAGTCAAGAGCAATTTCTGAGTAACCCCTGAGCGTCACCTGGTGTGGTCCCCCCAAATCCCAAAATATTGCTTTATCTTTTTAATATTTTCCTCTCTTTTAAAATCTGTGTACTCAACAGCCCTGGCCAGCTACATGCAACTCATTGTCTGCCTGTCACACAAGTGGGAGCGTTAGAAAGGGAGTGGGCCTGCAGCATGTCAGTGGCCCCCCAAAAATAAAAATATAAAAAAGTTGTCTAGTTCTCAAGTGGAGGAACCTGGAGCCAATTCTGGTGAAATCTTCTGTCACAAAAGTCAAGTAGTTCAATGGAGTTGGTGCTGGACTGTCCCTGTGGAAGGGAGGACCAGCAGGGTCACTACAGCAATGCTCAGGTGCCACATGTTTCTACTTTGTGATTCTTAGGGGACATATCATTCTGGGAATCAAACCAGAATCCATAAATGCAATGTATGCACCCTGATCTATTCCTTCCGCCTTTTAAAATTTTTGTTTTCTTTTTAATTTTTAAAATCAAACACTATGTTAATCATTATATTTATATATTATCCATTTTCTATAATTTACTTACATTTTATAATAATGCTTTTATTTTTTAATCTGTTTACTGCATTTTTTATTTCTGAGTTATCTAATTTTAATATTTTTGGTATTTACATAAGGTTTTTTGTATGATGTGGTGGTAGGGTAGAGTTCTGATCCATTTTTTGTGGACATGTCATTCTGGCATGCTTTTTATCTCTGTAAGAATGTTACTAGGATCTGGCCTTCAGTTTTTTTGTTATCATTTTTATATGAAATTCATTTCTCCTAGCTTTTAGAATGAAATATAGTTCCAGATCATTTTTTTTCTGCTGGTACAGAGCTTCCTCATCTTTTTTTTCCCCAAGAACATTATCAATACAGTGACTTACCTTCTGAAACGTCTCTACTCTTTTCCCATTCTGCCTCCTGACACAATACACTTCTCTCTGAACTTTCCATTTTGTCTCCTTTATGGCAGGTTTGCCTTGGTGTGGAGAATAGCTCTGGAAAGGCATTTGGGTTGGCTGGCATGAAGAAATCTGGAGAAATCTTGCTGACGGTTATCACTTCGAGTCCCAAGAATCACTGTTAGGTCTTCTGATCTCTCTTTCTATGGTTAGACACATGTTATTTTATTTAGACTCAAAAAAAAAAAGAGAAAATCCTGCCATTTGCAAAAATCATGGATGATCTGATGCTACTTTAAATAAGCTAGTCACAGAAAAGCAAATACTCTATCATTTTGTTTGTATAAGATTTTGAAAATATAGAAATAGTGAATTCATGAGTGATTTCCAGATACTAAAAGGAGCAATGAGGAGTGAATCACTTTTCAGTGGATATAAAGTTTAAGTTATGCCATAGCAGTAAATTCTAGGAATCTGAAATATGACACATGCGTATAGTTGACAATATAATACTGTGTATTTGAAATTTGTTAATTAAGGCAGATCTCATTTTGAAACGAATGAATGTTCCCTTTAATTTAAAAAGGAAGTATTAAATGTATCTATTATTGATTATTTATTGTGATGATGTCAGTTGCAAAAGTCCAAATTCATCAAGTCAGATGCAATAAATGGGTGCAATTCTTTGCATATTAATTTCACCTCAACATGGCTACTAAGATGTAAGTACAGTAAATATTATACTTATGTATTGGACATCTCTGATTTTCCATTTTGTTCTCTACCATAAAAACTCTTTGTCCTTAAGGTTATCAGGTTAGATTATGTCTTGGACAATTTTCCCTACCGTATGACTGGCTCATCAGTAGCCTTAATTTTATCTATAAACTTCCTTTGCCATATAAAGTATTATTATAACTGGAGTGCCAGTGTGGGATGCAGATTTGAGAACTATCTTAGAATTTTGCTTCCCAAGCCCTCATCACTTATTTTTAATCTGTACAATCTATTTAAGCATTTTCTATGTTCTTAACTATCAGAACACAATAGTAAGGAAGGCAGGCATGATTTTGGCTTTGCGAGCAGAAAATTAATGTTAAATGTTTAATGAATGAGTGGGTGGGTAGAAATGTATAAAGGTCTAAACGCATATTCAGAGCAAAGCAAGAGAAGATGAAGACTCAATATTATTGAGTACATTTTAAAGGTCCATGTATCATCTTGAATGGAAATATTGCTCAACTTCTGATGAGGAGCCTAATACATCAATATCTCAGTTATCATTGACTGATGACCTCGCATAATAAAAGATCTTGACTTGCGTGTATGTTACCAATTAATGGAACATGTAATGCGTCGCATGGAGTGTAGGGAAGGTAATAAAGAGGTGTAAATGAGAATTACACAGGTTAGTTGGTGTCATTAATGGTTCTTTTGTTCTGATGGAGCAGCAGTATCTTATTCAGAAGACAAAGTAGCAATTCTGGTTGCCAAAGTGACTTAAATATGCCAATTCAGCTGTGATGGGTTCTTTAAGAAGGGTATTCATTGCAAAAGCCCTGCTCTAAAATGCATTGACCTCACTGTCTATTTCTCACCCATCCCCTCTTTTTCTTGAATCTTTCAGGAATGTTAGCAAAAGGAGACCCATGTACCTTGTCAAAATCTGCTCCCAATCCCATAATTATGTATATGGTTTAGTCATAATCCTTTACTCTCCAGCTTTCTAGTTCTCAGTCCAGGCCCTAATGAAGTTGAATCGTAGTGATCCATTATACAATAGGCATTACAACACATCGGACCTTATTTAAATGATTCAGAAATACTTGTCATAAAGATTGAATGAGAAGTGAATCTTCAGAGCTGGGGAAAGTAATATTGCATAGTAGGAAGAATCTGCATCTGTTAGCATAAGTAAGATTCTGTGTCTTGATTATAAGTGTCAGTGTGTTAAAACACATTGACTGAACCCAGTGTGAAATTACAAGTCTGTAATGCAAAATATATTTGGGGAAATGCAAACACATTTCTCCTTGCATTAATTCTTTCACTCAACAGGAATTTATTGAGTGCCTGGCACGTGTCAAGTGCTTTTCTCGATGCAGGGGATTCAGTGGGGAAACTGAGATCATTGCCCTTTGAGAGCTTCTGTTCTAGTAGAATGAATTAGAAAAATGCGCAAAATAGAGAACAATGACATTTCATGATCACTTATTGATAGACAGTAATGACTTTAATGCTAGCAAAGAAGTTTGGTTGAAATAGAAATATAAAGAGAATCTCTCTGCTTGCATATGTATCCGTCTGGTTTTTCTCTACACTTGGGATTATTTTATCTTGTTGGTTCATGCACATTTCATATTGACTTCAGTATGCAAAATCCTCAGTGTGCTTCATCTATTTATACTGCTACTCAGCAAGTGTTCATTGAAGGCAGGGCTAATGCTGACTTTCATTTTAGTTCAAAGTAATGTTTATCTGTTGTAATTTTAGTTCAAGTATTTTTGAACTATCTACTTTTTTATCCTAGATTTATTGAATAATAGTGTCAGTCCTACTATTGGTAGCTGCTATTAGGTTATTGATCTGCTCTTTTATTTTAAGGAGTTTATTCGGCCAGCAATAAACTGTATTTGGCCAATTCCAGTTTGATCCTGAGCATCTTATTTGGTGATGAGCACTGTCAGAGTGATCCTGAGCACAGATCCAGGAATAAGCTTTATGCACTTCTGGGTATGGTTCAATCCCCCCAAATATGATAAAATATAAATAATATTATTTGTTATGTATTAAGATATTAACTTTACTGTCAACAATATAAAGTGATTTCCTTGACTATTCTGTTGTTAGCTACATAAGCTGGTACCTTATACTCCATCCTATTATTTCCTTGGTATATACCATTAGTGTGTATAAATGCTAATAGGACTCCAGCTGGGCAACCTAAGTGGTGAGAGACACCTGCATGGTCCTCCCATCTGCTCATATGACACCCTGAAACTTCAGATACTTGGTGGCAACCAAGTGTATTTCTGGGTTAAGTGTATATTGTCCTCTGAGGACTGGAGGGGACTGCTCTGGTGTTCCAGGAACTGCTCTCTTCATGGATCTCAGAAGAAGGAAGAGTATGAGAAAATGCTGGTTGGTTGGTGTTAGTCAGAATGCATAAAGTGGCCAGTTGGTTCAGCAATTGGACAGACTCCAATCTACCTTCAGGGGATCAGGAAGGAGGGAAGCAGACCAGATTGAGATTTGGGGATACCTGCTGAGCCACCATAGCAGCAAAGCCCTTTGTCCAGAACTTCCTTGAGTTCCTGAACTCCAGGCGAATGGATATTGTTCTGTGCTCAACTACCAGACTCAAAAGAGATGCTTCTTAGAGGATGCCATTCTTCCTCCACATCAAGAGGCCCCAGTTTTCCCTGTGAGTAAAGCGACCTCCACCCACAAATACAGGTTGGAATAGAATCACACAGGGAGCATCCTTCTTGGGGGTTCATTCCACCCAGAGCATGGTTACCTGTGACACCAGTGGCTCTGTTTGCTGTTTCTTGCCTCTGTTTCTTTTCCCTCTCTTTTTCCCTCCATTTCTCTTCCTACCTTTTCCCCTCTCCTTCCTTTTTTCTTCTACTCCTTCTTTTTATCCTCCCCTTCTCTCTCCCTCACATCAACCTTCCAATTCCCTATTCTCTCCCTTCCTCTCTTCCTTTACCACCTCCCTCCTCTTTTCTCTTTCCTTCTCTTCATCCTCACTTCTATCTTTATCCCTTCCCACCTTCCAACCCCTTTCCTCTTTCTTCTCTTCCTCTCTCCACTTCCCTTCTTCCTTCATTCCTCCATTAATCCACCCTTTCTCCCTCCTTCATTACCTTCTCATCTTTTCTTGTACATCCTTAGTTGTTAAATAGATCCATGGGGATAATTGCAAGACACTGACATTTTCCTGCTTCTGGCCTTCTGCTCTCCTGCTTCATAGAAATGAACACCTTCTGGGAGCATCGGTGGCCATGACCCACATCTGCATCCTAGAGAATTCTTGCAAACTCACTCTAACCTGTGGCTCTTAGCTTGGGATTAACTTCTTGAATTCCTTTGCTCTGACTTTAGAGCTTTGTACCTAAGGCAGCCCTGGTTTTCTCAGGCATTGTGTTAGAGGTCTCTAACAGTCATTGATTTTTTTTATTAGTTCTTTGGGTCCATTTTCTATTTTCAAAAATCTCTCATCAAGGGTCTTTGTCAGTAATTACTGCAGCACTGAGACCTGAAGGAGCTTCCCCTAGAAGTTGAGTGATGGGATTTGTTAATTTGACCGCTTTTAGTTTTGGAGAGACCTTAAATGTGCCATTCCATATGAGATTTATTTAGTCTGCAAAGACATTGGAATAATTCTGTTAAGTGAGCAGCCTTCCAATCTTCCTGTTCAGTTACATGAAAATGCAAAGGTCTGTACATATTTTTATTATTTCCATGAGGGCATTTGCACAAACGCATCACAATTGCATTGAATACCAGATGTAATAATCGAGACCAAGGTCCTGAGGATGAGCCATTTACAAGACTTATTACCTTATTCAGGAATGAATAAACTAAAGCCTTTGGGCCCAAAGCAAAGTACTGATTTTTTTATGAATGAAGTTTTATTGGGACACCTTGGTTTGCCTGTTTTCATATCTTTTTGCTTTGGATATAGATGCAGAATTGATCAGTAATAGTAGAGCTTCTACAGTACCCAGTGTTCAAGGTATTTACCATCTGGCTTTCCACAGAAAAGGTGACAATCTCTAGGGCATCCTAGATGATCAGATGCATCATTTCAGTACATGTGCTAGAATTTCCACACAAAGGTTTCTGATGGAAATGCTATTTACTTGCATGTGTTTGCCATTCTTTAGTAGCTTCAACTACAAAGTTCGCATTAGAGTCAGTTTGTTTATAAGTTAGAGACTCATTCATGATATTTTATTTATGCTCTTTATTAGTTTGAAAAGGCAAACGATTGATTTCATGATCATTCCCTGTTCCTGATCCTTCACCAGACTATTAAGTTTCATTCACAAGTTGGAGTTTAACCTGTCACCTTTAAGACTATGGTGTGTCTTCATTTACCTAAAGTTATTTTCCCAGAACTGAAAGATGCAAAAGCAACAATTTTTTCGGGCTAAACCCTCATTAGTTTCTGGTACTTTATACTCAGCAATTGGTCTGAAAATCATGCTAAAATCATTCCACTCTGTGACTACTTATGCATTTGATGAAGATCAGCTCTATAATTAAATAATTGGTGTATATGATATTTCACTACTATCTAAATTCAAAAATTGACTTAAGATAAGAAAAATAAAATAAAAAGTTTTGAAAAGAGAGAAAATATTGGAAGGTAGTTTTGTTTGTTTCTGGATAATATCCTGTGGTACTCAGGTGTTACTCCTGGTTCTACTCTCAGAAATCACTCCTGGCAGTACTCAGGTACCATATTGAATTCAGGGGGATCAAACCTGGGTCAACTGTGTGCAAGGTAAATGCACTATCCACTGAGCTATTATTCCAACCCCTGGAAGATTTTTTTAAAACGCATATTTTTTTAGGATACTTGTCTTTTAGATTATCCGTGAGAAATTACAAGATAGAAGATGTTCTTCTTCATTAGCAGAGATGTGACATAATATAATATGGAAGAAAATGATTTCTTTTATGTCTCTTAAAAGAGTTAGAACTAATATTTAAAGTATAGCATTACCCACGATTGATAAAAAGTCAAAACTATTTATGGTTGCTATATGCTGATTATCCTCCCTGTGCAGAATCACACTGAAGTCCTGCAATTATCCATGAAATGTTCTCCAAAACTCTTTAAGATACCTTCTATTTATTGCCACTTTCCAGATAAAGAAATGGTGACTTTGAAGCTTAATCCCAAGTCATTTTACTGAATCTTAGAGGTTTATAATGGAAGGTAATTTTAGTTCCTCCCCACAAGTGATACTCCAGTCCAGAGACATTTGGGTTGTCAGACTGTGTGTATGGAGTTTCTAGAGGTGAGAAATCAATGAGGCCACTTAATGCCTTTCAAAGCACAGAAAACCCCCAGGGGGTCATGTGGCCCTAAATGTCAGTGGTGCTGAGACATAGGGAATCTGCCCTAGGATTTGCCTGGAGAACATAATGCCATTTTTAAGGCTTTGGGCTTGGATGATGTCATCAGGAGTTCTAACTTTTCCTTGATTCCAGGAGATAAATTGCTTTTGATTTGGTGTTGTGACTTCCTCCATCTTTTCAATGTCACTTTGTTCTTTCTCTTAGAAAAAGCCAATGCTAGTGAGTCCATGAGACCTATTCACCATCACCTTTTATAGAAAATTGAAGAGAAGGCCCTTGGCTCCCTCTTTGGGACTTTCCACATTGCTTTCTGGGACCTGAAACATTAAAATCTGAGAAAAGACCTTTAGGGAAAAGAAAAACCATTGTTGTTATTTGGATCATTAAACTCTGCATCCTTCTGTGAAGGACTTTGGGTGACCCCACTAATGCCTGTTCTCAAAAGGTTTTCCCATGTGGCAAATAGGCACTCTTCAGAGGCTGACTCCACCCATGTTGAAACTCCAGCCCTGAACTCACAAGCTCTGATAGGCTTCTGCTGGAGACTTTCTTTTTGTCCCAGATTCTTTTTGTCCCTTGCCTGGCCTCTATTACATCCTGCACTGGTCACCTTCAAACTACAGTTGGTTCCAACACAACATTTCCAACAACACACACTCACACAATCCACTGCAATCTCTGTGGGATTCTCTCTGGGTCTTACTTCTAAGTCTCTGCTCTCCAGCCAGATTAGACACTTGAGACTACTGATCAAAAAGCACAGCAAGCTTAGTTTCTTATTCCATTCTATTCAAAGCAGGACAGGTTTTATAGGAAAGGGGCTTCAGGAATTAAGCTATTAAAAACAGTGTTGTTGTTGTTGTTGTTGTTGTTGTTTTTTAAATCTCCCAACTTCCAATTCTTACCTAGTCAGGAAGTGATGTTTTTCTCGGTTCTGACAAGTGCATTTAGCGCTGCCTCACAGAGGATCAACAGAAAGGGGCCCTACTGTGGGGTGGCATGGTGCCAGGCACTAGGGGGGATCCCCAGAAGCATACGGAAAGTCTCACCCTCGGGGGTTTTACACAGTGGTAGCAGAAATGGGACATATGTACTCACAGAGAAAATAAAATCACTAAGCAAGAGGGAGCAGCTGACAAGAAGCAATAATCTAAGGAGTGACCGTAGAGGGTGAAGAGGATTTTCTTTTTTAAGTCTCCCCTCACCCCAGCTCAGGAAGAGGAAGTTTACTGTGGTTTGTAACTTTCATTATTGTCTTTCTGTCAAAGATAGGATCTGGAAATGTAATGTAATAAATGAAGGACTCTTAGATCAACATTGAACCCAGAGCTTAGGAAAGAAAAGGACAGAGAGGCAAAAAAAAAAAAAGTGTGAAAAAGATGAGAAAGGAAAGCAATGGAGAAATAGGGGTCAGGGCTTTGGTTATATTAGTGATGTGAGAAAGTTGGTGTACTAAACACCCAAAGCACAGAGCCAACAACACTGAAAACATGACCTCTAAGCTGCAGCCACCAGGATTATGTAATGCACCCGTTAAAGTGGCAGTCGGGAATGGACATGGAGGTGAGGGTTGGCAATGATGTGAAAACACTGATGGAGGGAGTTGACACTGGTGATGGAGGGTTGGTGTTAAAATATGATATGTCTAAACTAAGCTATCATCAACTTTATATAACGCAGTTCTTTAATTAAATAAAAATCATTTTTTTCTTTTTGGTTTTTGGGTCACACCCAGCAGCGCTCAGGGGTTACTCCTGGCTCCACGCTCAGAAATTGCTCCTGGCAGGCACGGGGGACCATATGGGGCACTGGGATTCGAACCGATGACCTTCTGCATGATAGGCAAACGCCCTACCTCCATGCTATCTCCTGGGCCCCTAATAAAAATAATTTTAAAGGTGTAATCTGAAGAAAATAAGACAGAAGTCAGGCTCAGAGAAAACAGATGGTTATGGTATCCTGTGTGTTAAATGTTTGAGGAAGCATTCTGGATCAGTTCAAGGTATCATGAATTTACCCACTGTTGTGTGGATCCTCACGGAGTGAGCAGGGCACTTGACTGTGACTGCATCCAAAAGGTGTATTCCTGTAATAGACTTTTCCTTTCATTCCACAGATAATGGGGAGTCATTGGAACTAGTGATAGCTAATCTGAAAGTCTCTAAGAGAAGAGTTTAGTTCAGTGCATATGAACTCAGGGTATCCTGTGGTACTACTTCTAGTTATGCTACTGAAGTGACAGGTGGGGCAATAAAAAGCAGGGATGGTGCTAGATGATTGGCTCTCTGGGGCTGCAAAAGGAAATCCAAAGTCACTAGTTAGGGTACTTTTTCCTCCAAGACTCATCTTTTTTTTTTGTTTTGGTGATTTGTGGGTCACACCCCACAGCACTCAGGGCTCTACACTCAGAAATTGCCCCCGGCAGGCTCGGAGGACCATATGAGATGCCAGGATTCAAACCACTGTCGTTCTGCATGCAAAGCAAATGCCCTATCTCCATGCTATCTCTCCGCCCCCTCCAAGATTCATCTTAACCCCCAAATTTTCCATTGACCTTGTTTTAATACACACTACCTCAAGAAACCTAGGATGTTAAGCACAAGAGAAAAAATCCAGTCTTTTAAGTGGGTTGAGAGAAAATGGGAAGATTCAGAGAGGAAACTGAGTCGCTTCACATTTGCAAAACTTAATATTTTGATGGGAAAAATGTAATTTTACTTATGACAGAAGCATCTCACAGGCCTATTTTCAACTCTGAAGGGGTCTCGACTGCAGAGAACATTCCAGAAGACAGGAGCTGGAGTCACCATGGCTTATACAACTGTTTCTTATAGCATATTTAGGAGACAAGAGGATGTGGCAAGAGCAGGATTTAATTTAGTCTGAAACTATGCAGGACAACGTTGCTTGTTATTTGAAAAACGAGAGTTATCTTTTTCTTTCATTCTTTTTGACTTAGGAATATTATAGAGGGCAGTGGATGGCTACAAATGGCTTTAACCAATTTGGGGGTATAATTTTTAGAAAGTAAGTCGTTTTATTTTTAGGGAGAAATTAAAGGGGGAAAGGTGACTTTCATTGCTGCAATTAATTTTATGGCCACTCTAACGAACCTTCTTTTTCCTACAGTTCAGCTACCATGCAGAGATAAGAGGGTGATGAGAAATGCTTTTTTTGCAGACACTAAGACTTCTCCTAGTGGTTGGGAATTCTGGTAGCTGGAGGTAAGGTTGGTAAATAAATATATTCTCGAAAATTGCAAAGCCACAAACAGAAACATAAAGAATGAGGAATCTGATTAAGAAACGAGCATTTATATTTTTACTGGGTTTTACTTTTAACATAAAACATCTTGAAAAAAGTTTTATGATTTAGCATTTATGAATGACTAGATTTTAAGAGAATTGTAATATTTTTTTAGGGTATTTCAGCTCTATGAGTTATTTCTTGTAGATTCAGATAATGACATTATAAATCTTTCTGTGGAGGCAATTACTAAGGCACAAATGGCCTATTCCCCATTGGCTTTTAGGTTCAGCTTACTGACATATTACAAGCAGGCTTACCGTGGTCATTAAAAACGGATCTGGGATTTATTGTACCTCTTTAAACTCGCAGTACTTTGAAAAGTATTGAACAGAAAAGAATACAAAGTGAAGTTACAAAGAAGGCCAGCCAGGCAATCAGGAGAGAAGCAGATTTAATTTATCCATCCAAGACCACCACAAGGATCCTAGAACTATCTGAAATGGGAACCTGAGGTTTGTAAGAGGGACAAGAAATGGCTCACTAAGTGGCATTTCCATTGGAAATTATTTCAAATAGGGGATTAAAAATCAAGAGTAAGAGAAATGGAAATAAGAGACCACAGACTTTATTTGACTTTATAGTATTTATTTGAGGGACCTCTCAACCTGACTCAGGGGCCCAGCTGGGTCAGATGTTTAAATGTTTGGCTTGGCAATATATGCTATGCAGGTACAATAGTACTGGACATACTCAGTGGGCTTGTGGGGCATAAAGCACCAATGCAAGTTACGCACCCTAGTCACTCAGCCACTTCCTGGTCCATGCATAAATTTAACACTTACTTTTGGGGTTGAGGGAAGCAGACACAAAGAGAATAAGCCTAAATGATGAACCATAATCTTGGTCCTTCCATATACCCACTGTCTAGAGCCTTTTGCCCTAGATGAGTCCATTGAACAATACTAGCCTGGGTCCTTCTTTTTTTCCCCAAAATAACACAGGGGGTCAGGAGTGAGAGCACAGTAGGTAGGATATTTGCTTTGTAAGAGGAAGATCCAGATTTGATTGTCAGTACCCAATAAGGTCCCATGAGCCTGCCACCAGGAATAATTCTTGAGCACAGAGCCCTGAATAACCCCAGAATATTGCCAGGTATGACACAAAAACCAAATGACACAGGGACATCTCTTCTGAGGAAAGAGAAGCACGGCCATGTTCAAAGAAAGCATGTTGTACTAGTGTTGCACATCTAAATTTCTCCAGGCCCAATATACCCACCAGCCCCTTCCTTGCTGATGATCACTGACTTTCCCTTCTCTTTGGAATGATACTGCAAGGAGTACTGGAAGCATTCAAAAGTACATTTATCACCTTGCACAAAGAACACATTGAATGTTTATCTTATCCTGGGACATTTTCTTGGTAGATTAATCAACTAGTCCATTAGCTTAAAAAACTCTATTTTAACCGTCCCCCTTCAAAAGTAAAATCAACCAAATGCTCTTCCTGTTGTGTTTTTTTTCCTGAAATACTATAGTAACACTGTGTCAGATCTCCTGCCCTGCTCTCCCTACGTATATGCCTCTGTTTCTTTCTGGTTATAGCCAGGAATCTTTCCTGCAAAAACAAGGAAGAAATTAGGTTTCATAGTATCCATGATGAATGTGTTATTAACCAACCCTACATGGTTGCACAAAAGCCACAGATGGCATACATGTAAAGTGAGGCATACTAACAACTACCATGACAATGTTAATTAGTGAGAGAAGTAGAATGCCTGTCTCAAGCACAGGCAGGGGGTGTGGGTGGAGTGAGATGGGGTGCATTGATGGTGGGAATGTTGCACTGGTGAAGGGGGGTGGTCTTTTTTGTGACCGAAACCCAACTACAGTCATGTTTGTAATGATGGCGTTTAAATAAAGACCAAAAAAAAAAAAGAGAGAGAGAAAGAAAACATTACAACCCTTTGAGAGACTGGTCTGTTAACCTTTCCTTAAGAAAGCCTAAAGTATAAATTTTTGGTATGTATATTTATTTCTAAATTTGTATATGTCCCTTTTCATTAAAATTGTATATTTGTGGGGTCAAGTGTAGAGTCTATTTGATTCTCTGCAACACAATAATCACAGGTTGGTATGTATTCAGTGTTTAATATGTACATAAATACCAAGTAAGTGAACCAAAATGCCTCCAAAATGGTGTGCTGTTTTACTCTACAGTTTTAAATGACATAGAATATACCCTGGAAAAAGTACAGAAAACAGTTTTTATTATAAAAGAGCAAAAAATAATAATTTTCAATAGACTTTGATATATTTGCAAAATATATCAAAACTAAAATACATTTTAGTTTTTGCTTTCTAAACAATATCTTTATTTAAGCACCACGATTACAAATATGATTGTAGTTGGGTTCAGTCATAAAAGGAACAGCCCCCTTCACCAGTACAACATTTCCACTACCAATGCCCCTCAACTTCCTCCTTCTCCACCTCCTGCCTACATTTGAGACAGGCATTTTACTTCCCTCACTTATTAACATTGTCATGATATAATTGTTAGTGTAGTTATTTCTCAAACTGCTCTCACCATTCTTTGTGGTACACTTCATATAGTGAGCAGGTCCTTTCAGTCTTTTGTCTCTGGGCATTATTACAATAATGCATTTTATTTTTCTTAAAACCCATAGTTGAGTGAGACTATTCTGCATATATCTCTCTCCTCTGACTTATTTCACTCAGCATGATAGATTCCATGTACATCCATGTATAAGAAAATTTCATGATTTCATCTCTCCTGACAGTTGCATAATATTCCATTGTTTATATGTACCACAGTTTCTTTAGCTATTCATCTGTTGAAGGGCATCTTGATTGTTTCCAGAATCTGACTATTGTGAAAAGTGCTGCAATGAATATAGGTGTGAGGAAGGAATTTTTATATTGAATTTTTGTGTTCCTAGGGTTTACCCCTAGGAGTGGTATAGGTGGATCATATGGGAGCTCAATTTCCAGTTTTTTAGGAATCTCCTTAATGTTTTCCATAAAGGCTGGTCTAGACAGCATTCCCACCAGCAGTGAATAAGAGTTACTTTCTCTCCACATCCCCCCACATCCCACCAGCACTGATTGTTGTTTTTGTGATGTGTGCCAGTTTTTGTGGCATGAGGTGGTACCTCATTGTTTTAATTTGCATCTCTCTGATGATTAGTGATGTGGAGCATTTTTAATGTACCTTTTGGACATTTGTATTTCTTTAATGAGAAACTGTTAATTTCTCCTCTCCAATTTTTGATGGAGTTAGAAGATGTTTACTTCTTGTTATGCCATAGCCTCTTATTTGATGGGTATTGGGTGAAAAAGTTCTATTCTGTACCCACTTTGCTTCTGCATCTCAAAGAAAATAGCAAAACTGTATTTTGGAATGCCTTGAATTGACTTTTGGCTATGCTTTATAGTTCAGTTCAAGTTCTTAGTTGAGATTTCAATCAGGCTAGATGGAATAGGATTTAGAATCTTTGCATTGTCATGTATTTTTAAATAGATTTCATGTAAATATTACAAATCGTGGAACTAGGTTTTCTTTCACTTAAACAGATCATCTATCATCTATGCTGTCATCTATGGGCACTTAGCTCTATGAAATGGTGTGACTTCCGGTGATTTTTTTCTTTTGAAAAATGGAAGTTTCTTTTTTTTTTTTTTTTTTTTTTTTTTTTTTTTTTGGTTTTTGGGCCACACCCGGTGACACTCAGGGATTACTCCTGGCTATGGGCTCAGAAGTTGCTCCTGGCTTGGGGGACCAATTGGAAAACCAGGGGATCGAACTGCGGTCTGTCCTAGGCTAGTGCAGGTAAGGCAGGCACCTTACCTTCAGCGCCACCGCCCGAGCCCCGGAAGTTCCTTTTCTTTAGAAATTTATGAGGGTTGAGTAACCTGCAAACTGTCCCATTGATGATGGCCCTACTGGATGGAGGGACTTTATTTTCTGACACTTTAACATATGGTTTTCTTTCCAGTACTTCAGATATATAACGCTCAAAACTTTTAACCTGTGATCTTCAAAATAGACTTCGAGAGTATAGGTAATGTAATGTGTGGGTAAGGGTAAAAACCTGTGGGAGGTCACTGTGAGTTTGAATTAACTTAGGCTGGCTAATCTTTTTTTAAAATAATATTTTATTTAAACACCTTGATTACAAACATGATTGTGGTTGGATTTCAGTCATGTAAAGAATACCCCCATCACCAGTACAACATTCCCATCACCAATGTCCCAAATCTCCCTCCTCCCCACCCCTAGACAGGCTTTCTATTTCCCTCATACATTCTCATTGTTAGGATAGTTCACAATGTAATTATTTCTCTAGCTGCACTCATCACTCTTTGTAGTGAGCTTCATGAAGTGAGCTGTAACTTCCAGCCCTCCTCTCTTTTGTCTCTGAAAATTATTGCAAGAATGCCTTTCATTTTTCTTAAAATCCATAGATGAGTGAGACCATTCTGTGTCTTTCTCTCTCTCTCTGGTTTATTTCACTCAGCATAATAGATTTCATGTACATCCGTGTATAGGAAAGTTTCATGACTTCATCTCTCCTGATGACTGCATAATATTCCATTGTGCATATGTACCACAGTTTCTTTAATGACATTCTTGTCTGAATGTCATCATATCATTTCCATTTAGGAGTTCATTTGGAAATTAGCATTCCACATTCCTAAAAGAGGTGCCACACAGAATTTGGGATTGGTTTTTATTTGAAATTTAGTGAATGTGTCAGTATATTTATAATGCAATGCATTATAAAGATTGTCTTCCTCAGAATGGAAGAGAGTATTTTCACAAGGTCCTGGGTATAGGTCAAGCTTGGATTCCATCACCTCCAAGACTTCTTTTAATTGAGGAAGACTCTGGGCTTACTGAACTCCCCTAGAATTCCCTTGAAGCCAGTGCCCAGTGCACTGATTTTGAAATTAAGTAATTATTAGATTTTCTGCTGTGTGCAGTCACTGCAATAAGACTCAGATCATTTTACCTGTTGCTAGTACTCACTGATAGTGCAGTCAAGACAACAAAAGAGACTCATGCCACTGAATTAGCACCTAAAACTATCTTAGCTTCGTGAAGAGAAGGGACCACTCTGATGATCACTCTGGACAAGAACTGGGGGCTAAAAGAAAACAAGTGATATTCATGGCTCCTCTTTAGTAACAATATTGCAAAATATTGCAAACCACAGCGAGAGAGAGAGAGAGAGAGAGAGAGAGAGAGAGAGAGAGAGAGAAATTAATGTTTGCTACAGAGGCAGGCAGGAGGAGGACAGGGAGAAGGGCAGGAGGGAACTAGGGACATTGGTAATGGGATATGTACACTGGTGGAGGGATGGGTATTGGATATTCTATGACTGAATCTCAATCATAAACAACTTTATGTATCTCTCAGTGATTCAATTATATTTTTATAAGAAAAAAAGAAATCTAATGATAAGATTTACTGTATCTAACACATAAGAGCTAAAACTTACCTTACATGTCTTAATACCAAAATAAAAATGGTTAACACCAACTCCCTTAAACAGTCCCATCTTCCAATTGATCTTACCGCTCATTGACTACACATTGTGATAATATAGCAGCATGCCTTCCTTCATAACACTTTTCCTCTCTAGCTGGAGAGACAGGTAACCAGGAAAGATTTTAACATCTGCTAATCTGCTCAGAAGGAAGCAGAAGGCAGAAAGAGATGATAATCTGGTAGAGATGCAGGGAAGTGGTCAAGAAAGGGATCATTTACTCTGAGGAAGACCTCTCTCACCATGGGTGCAAAGGAGGCATCGGACATCAATGAAAACCTCACTTTGGAAGGGACAATCCCAAGGACACACAAACAACGCTAAACCCAACCCTCAAATCTCCAACCCCTGTGTCTTCCTAGTATTCCACCAGGATTGAATTTCAAGGGATGCTGAGAATCTCCATCAGAGAGTGGCCTGAGGTCTGGAAAGCCACCATGACCTCGCCCAACCCACAGTTGTCCGTGTGGTGGCACATAGCTATGGGTGCCTTCTGCCACCAGCTTTGTCTTACCTGACTACTCAGCACTAAAAGAGGAAGCAGCTTGGGTGGGAAACAAAGCAACGGTTGTCATGGTGACAGGGCAGCGACCAACTCCTCCCCTGCTCCCAGTCCCTTTCCCTGGGGGGAGGCTGCAGAGCCCCTGAAGCGGCCAATGAAGGTCCTGCGAATTGTGCGCTCCTCCCAAGATGTTTCCCAACCCTCCCAGCTAATTTGGGGGGCAAATTAGCCTCAACCCTGAGCTCTCTAGGAAACAAGCTGGACTGTGATGCAAAGGCTACTCCTTTAGCGTGCCATGTGTTCCTTTGCATTTCTTCTTTCTCCTGCCCTCAGCCTTCCACAGCAGCCTCCCTGTACATAGGATGTGAATTCGCTGAGCTCCGTCTGAGTCAGGCACCCACAGAACATTGGACAGTGCGGTCCTTGTGCAGTGGAGTCCAACTAGTGTCATCTTACTGATGACCCAAAGTTCAACCACATGCCTTAATTTTCCCACCATAGGGAAGAGTGATATTTTTTTTCCTGCTTATATGTGTGAAATATTCACCAGGTTTGGATCAATCTGAACAGACCAGGGCATCTGTCTAAAGATAATACCTGACAGCAAATACATTGAAGCTCTTTTAATTGGACCAAAGTTCCCTTGTGTGAAATTAATGTGTTTCTTTTTTTTTTTTAATTATTTTTTGGTCACTTGACATTTCCAGGAATGTCTGGCATATTCAGAGCAGATAATTTGGACGATTGGCCAAAGCAACTGCACTCAGTAGAGGAAACTGAATCTTGGTGGTTATGTCTGAAAAATGGGTGCAAATTAGTATCTAATTCCCAGAGTGATAAAAGTATTTAATGAGTCAGGGTTTCCTGTGTGCTGATTGCTACTGCTACTTATTATCAAGATAACTATAAGCTTGAGGATGTAGAGGAAGCCTGGCTTACCTTTCCAATACAACTGGAGACTCTCAAGAGAGTAGTCAACTTTTAAAGAGGTTGTGCTTTCTTTTTCCCTCTGGTTCCAAAAGATATGTGGAACAATAGACAATAAATACAACAAGTGATCTAAATATTGTTTATATAATTAAATTCATTTTTGTTAGTTTGTGGCCATATCTGGTAGTACTCAGATCTGATTTCTGACTCTACTCAGAGATCATTCCTGGCAAGCCTAGGGGACATTATAGGATGCTGGGGACCAAACTCAGGTAGACTTTGTACAAGACAAATGCCCTACCCATTGTTATAGTTTCAATTGCTCTCCAGACTCAATTACATTAATTTCTTAAGCAGTTTCTCTGCATCTCAATTATCTATCACACACATATATAATTTGGTAGGGTTGGTGGAGAGAGTGCAGGCAAAAGAGAGATGGGCAATTTAATTATTGGAAGCAAACTTAGCTGGGAATGGAACACCCACCACAGTCTCCACTTAAAGACCCTGATGGGAATTAAAAAAAAAAGCAATAATTTGGTTTGCGGTAGCCATACTCTAGTGTCCTGTTATGCTTCAATTAGCAAAGTGCTTTTTTATTTCTTCTCATCTCCAGTATCAAGGCTTCAATTGCTGGAAATAGAGAACTTGCCACTGCACATGGAAATTTCCTCATGATGCTTTGTACTGTTTTGCTCAGCCCTTGTGAATTGCTGGTTCCAGAGAGAGTAGACATCAGTATGAGTGAAATGGGTTGCCAATAAGTAACTAATGTACAGAAAATACTCCCCATAGAGTATCTCATTTTTGGGGGTGCTTCAAACTGTTACCTGGTTGATCTGCAGTGCAGGTTTCTTTGAAAACTCTTTTCCCAGCCACAATGCTGCTGAGAACTCTAATGATAGAATCTATGAATCAAGACCAGAGTAGAAGGAGACTTTTTAGCTAGACTCAATATGAAACAGATATTTTGATCTATCACAAATGCCTATTCATTGGACTGGTTTTGTTCAACAAGGGACTGAGAATAGATCTATCTTGTATTGGAGATACCACCTAATAGATCAAATTATCTCTTTGGGATGCAGATGGCATTTGTTTCAACGTGTTAGAATTAGTTACATAAATGTAGAAGAGCAATTGTTTTCTTTTTTGCAATAAAAATTAAGTATCTTGTTTATGCAAAACTGAAATAGTATTAACTAATTGAGCATTAATTCAACTACCAAATATTGATCAATAGTCTACTGTGAAACACACTCATAGATCTAAGAGTGCAATAGTTTGACCATATTCATGTAACCAGGACTTTGCAGGCTGGCAAACTAAGCTTGGAGGCATATCCTGTGACATCTTTCTGTACAGCCTTGCAGTTGACTGTCAAATCCTAATGAATTACTAAAACAAATGAAAAAATATATGCAAAGAAGATTTTAAGTGTACCTCAAAATATAAAATACTTCTTTAGCCTATTATAAAAAATCATCTCCAATCCTATTACCCGTGAAAGTTCCCTACCCTCTGGCTTCTGTCTTCATGGATTATTTTTTTAGTTTGGAAGTTCATAAAAATGAAATCATGTAGCATTTCCTGTTCAGGAATTGGATTCCTGCATTGAGCATAATGTTTCTGAAATTTATCCATGTTGCTTTATGTATCAGTAGTTCATTCCTTTTTATTGCTGAATATAAATCCATTATAGGGACACACAATTTGTTTATCCAATCTACTGCTGACACTCAGTTTTGTTCCATTTTCTTTTTTTTTTTTCATTTTCTTTTTCTCTTGTATGTATGGAAAGGCTGCAGTAAATATTTTTGTACAAGTTGTTTTGTAAACATGTTTTCACTTTTTCAGGGTTAAGACTGGAATAGATTTGCTGAATCATATAATAGTTGGATTTTACTTGATAAGAAACAGTTCACTAGTTTTCATGGTGGTGACTTCACATTCATTAATACCCCCATTGGTAGTGTCTGAAGAGTCCAATGCTTCATTACATCAGGATTTAATATTCCCAGTCCTTGTTTTTAATCATTTTGGTAGGTGTTGTACAGTGTTCTTAATGTTTCAAACTTCTCCTCATTCCAACAAAAGCAACAAAAATATTTTCCTTCTTTCTTCTTTCATTTTATTTCTTTCTTCCTTCATTTTCTTTCTTCTTTCTTTTTTCTTCCTTTCTTTTATCCTTCCTTCCCAGTGATTTACAACAGTACTAATATTGATATTTCAAGAATACAATGTGGCTATACCCCACCACTTTCAGATTTCCAGTTTTAAAAATAAAACAACTGAGATCATCATATGGTAGAAGGGTGGAGGTTAAGGATTGTGTGTAAATCTCACAGCTGGTAAGAGCCCAGGACTCTGGTTCTTGTGCATAAATACTGAACACCATGAAGTCCTATAAGCCCCTAAAGAGTCCTTACTACCCAGTATCACATGCATTTCAACCCCACATACAAGTACCATTATATGCTGTTGTAGGTGAGAGAGCTGCGAAAAGTCAGGGTCTAAAGGCTAAGACTTCTGGGGAGGGAGGGTGTGGGCTCCCTAGCCAAATAGTAGGTGTGGCCAGGAGATTAAGTGACAGGAAGAACTCCTCCTTTAATATGCACAAAAGCTTTGCACAGCTACCTATGACCCGCTAATAAGGAACTCAATTCATAATTGAGTTAATACCTTATAAGGAAATGTCTTTCAGTTGGTAAATGCCATGGAAAATGAGAAGGTTATGCTTTTTCAAATAAAAATAAATTTAAAATAGATGCAAACACAGAAGGGTGAGGGCCCTATCTTCTCATTAAGATCAATGATTATTGTTTGTTTCTGTTTATTTTTATTAAAGTGACATTCAGATGACATAAAATTAACCATTTTAATGTGAGTGATTCAGTGGTATTTTATACACTGACTATGCATGTGAAGAGCAACTCTATTTAGACCAACACATTTTTAGCTACCCAAAGGCAACCTGTACTCATTAGTCACTCCATATATATGTTCTCCTTCCCCAGGGGTATGTGCTAATCCACCTGATATTTTTGTAGCATTACCTATTTGGGATGATTCCTAGGAATGAGATCCTGTTTTTTGGCCTTTTGTTTTTTTTCCCCGGTGTAATCTTTTCAAGGCTCACTCATGTCCTAACACAGATCAGTACCACTTTCCTTTTATTGGCCAAAGAGCATTCCTTTGTAAGTACAGACCACAATAGGATTATCCATTCAGCATGGCTGGTCCTTCTTTCTGGTCATTGTGAACAGAATTGCTAAGGAAATATGGGTTCTTTTATTTGTTTGCACAGGTTTTTGAATTTCTACTTCTGGTTCCTTTGGATTCTTATAAGATGTGTGTTTGTGAAGTTGCCGTTTAGGAAATAAATAAGGATATTTGGTAGGAGTAGTGATAGAGGTGGTGGAAGACTCCAGAAATGCCAAGGTTTGAGAACCACTATCTATTCCTTTGACACAAAACACAAAGGTAGAAAAGTCTCTTTGAGTTTAATATGAAAGAAGCATCACTTAAACCTTGCTTATCCATGTAGGAAAAAGTGACCAATAGTTTGTTTCAAAACTCAGTGAAGCCTGCACTCATTTGCTGAATAAAAATGCTCCCATTAGAAGTGAGATGCTGGGGCCGGAGAGATAGCATGGAGGTAAAGCATTTGCCTTGCATGCAGAAGGACGGTGTTTGTAATCCTGGCATCCCATATGGTCCCCCGAGCCTGCCAGGAGCAATTTCTGAGTAACCCCTGAGCGCTACTGGGTATGATCCTCAAAACAACCCAAAAACAAAAACAAAAAAAGAAGTGAGATGTTGAGAAGTTTCTATATATGGCTAGTTTTACCAAGCTTGGAGAATCTGACTTCTGATACCCCCAATCAAGCCCATGTGGGTTACAAGCATTTCTATCTTTCTTGTACTATGATACCAGATGAAACACACACACACACACACACACACACACACACACACGATACACAACTCAACCTGAATATCAGATAGACAGCCAATAACTTTTCACAGAAACATTGGAGTGTGGAGTATTGCATTATTTTCTACTTAATTCAACCTTCAGATTGAACTAGGTATTATTTTTTTCTGACTACATTTAGCAATCCTATTTTTTTTTTTTTGGTTTTTTTTTTGGGGGGGTCACACCCAGCAGTGCTCAGGGGTTACTCCTGGCTCAATGCTCAGACATTGCTCCTGGCAGACATGGGGGACCATATTGGGCACCGGGATTCGAACCGATGACCTTTTGCATGAAAGGCAAACGCCTTACCTCCATGCTATCTCCCAGGCCCCCATAGCAATCCTATTTTTATTGTACTGACTGGGGTCTCCCTATTGCAATGAATTGCAAGAGATCTTCCAGTTAGAGAAATGTTTTTGTCACTCATCTCCCTAGAAAAGAACCAGTTCCCTTTTTATATAAAAATGTAAAAAAAATGGAAATAAAATATGTGGAGCAGAATGAAGGTGAAATGGAGCCTTTGCAATGTAGGACACTTTCTCCCTGGCCTTAGTTCATTAGTGAAATCTCGTGATTTAAATTACTCACCTCACCTCTTCCACCACAGTGGTATTATAAATCAAATAGGTGGCTACTAACTGAAGAAGTTGTAGGGTATTTGCAGGAGGTTCTCATCAAACTAAGAAGGGCAGAAAATTTCTATTACTGTCTCATGTGCAAATGATAATCCTTGCCTCTCCACTTAACTGTAGATTGCTTCCACGCAAATCAGCTTCAAAAATCAAAGAAACAATAGGGAACATGATCACCATTTTGTCTTACTGAAGAGAAATGAAATGGGAGGATCTTTGTGAGGAGGCAGAGGCTATGCTACCATAGAGAATCCTCACCCTCCAAATTTATTCATCTGTCTGTCCTTCTCCCTGAGGTTTTGTCTACCTCTGTGCCTTTATTTTTGTGTGAAATTTGGAGAGATAAGTTCCATTTTTGATTAATTCAATGGCTGTCATGTTGCATTACATCATGCTGCTCAGATCACAACAGTGAGATATTAGGGCTCCAATTAATAATATTGCAACACATCACTTGATAAAGTATGCTTAATCTTTTTCAGCCTGCTCAGGTTCTCTGACTTCTGCACAGTGCCTGGAATCTGCAGGTAACGGTGGAATTGCCCAAATTTAATTGCAAATAACCTATAATTGGGACTGAGTACTTAAGCATCATGGTAGAGAGCATTAATTGAATGTTCTGGAGCGACTTACCTATGTATATGAATATCTGAGTCCTTGCAGGCAAGGACTGGAGCTTTTGCCTGGCAAGTTCAGATCTAGAAATAAACCCAAATTACCTGTTGTATGCGGAATTGCGGTCCCTGAGGTATTGCTCTGTTATTAATTCACATCACTAGAAAAATGGAAGGGCAGATGTAGGCAAGAGGAGAGACTATGAGGAAATTCTGGTTTGAGTGCACATTTGCAGATTTTAACTGGAAACCACAAGCTCCCCTTATCCTCCCCCCCCCCGCCCCCAAGAAAAATGACTGCTGCATTCAGATGCAGTTCAGATCCTTACAGGTTTGGAAGAGAATAAAATCTGATGCCCAAAGAGGAGAGAAAATGAGCCTCAAGCACATCAAACACATTCTTCACCCAAAGTGAATTGTTCTCACAGGGCCGGTTATTTTTATTTATTTTTATTTTATTTATTTATTTTTTATGTGCAGATGCTCTCAGGAAAAAAACCAACACAACAGAAAAAAAAAAAAAAAACAGCTCTCTGTGCCTGGGGCTCAGATTCTGGAAATCCCAATAGTAAGTCCTTGGGCGAGAAGGAGGACGGCTGCAGAAAGCAGGTTCTTGGAGTTATGCCTTCCTTGCTTCCTTCCTTCCCCCTGGTGACAGTGAGTGTGTGGGGCGTGGGGGGGGGCGCCCTTCATGATCCCCCAGAGTTGACTTCCCTGGGCCACATGCATGTGCAAACACTAAAAGCACCGGGTAAACAGACAGAGGCTGGCTCCATGGCCTTCATTAAGGTGGGTTGGCAATTGTCAAATGAGTTTCTGCCAGACCTGCAGAGCGTAAATGCAAATCCACCACCCCCGACGCTGCCTCATTTGCAGCTATTGATTCCTGTTTGACTGTGAGTTCAAAAAAAGTTGTCTTTGAAGCTTCCCCATCTCTGCGCGCCTTCCTCGGACCTGGTGGCTCTGGATCTCTTCCTGGCAGGCATTTTGATCTTTGTCTTCCAAACGCCAGGGAGGGTCACGCCAGGTAACTTAAAAGCAAGATACCATCAGAAAGGATTTGGAAATGAAGTCTTTGCCTTGTCACATTAATGTGGTCCAATCAAGTGGCAGTTTATCAAGAGCCACCTCACAAGGTTTTAATGAGCACGCTGCCTGCTCTTATACAATACTAATTAATCCCATTTTTTTCACACTGCTGTGATTGCTTCATGAAACCCCACATTGTTTTATACTCAGTAGCAAAGCAGCTCTTACTGATTAAATCTCCTTGCCTGCGATGGAGCCTGACAACTGAATTATACCTTGCTCAAAATAATAATGGGTATCAGCTAATAAATACGGTTTAACACACACAAAACTATGCAGCCAAAATCACACCACAAAATAGGAGTTTGACTTATAGGCTCAGCAGTGTTTCATTAAACATCTGTATTATAATTCACTGGTTTTCCAACTGATGTAATAACTTAATTGATGAGAACAAAGACAAGCTTATTTATTCACCCAATTGCTTGCTTCTTGACTAACGTTTTTCCTGGGTGTTATTGTGGAAATAAATATGCAATATTCTTTTTATAGAAGTCTAATTTAGGTCCTTTTTTTCCCCTATTGAGAAGTCAGATTCACCATTTCTATCTGACAATTTCTTACTGCTTTGCAACAGAAGCATTTTGATAAGGTGAGTTGCAGAGTTTGCCCTGGTATCCATAGAGGCTGGCAGGGGTGAGCCCCTGCTGATGCCTAGGAATTGTCCTATGGTTTCAGAAAGGTAAGAATGCACAACACTCATACTGAATGAGTGATCTAGTGCATGAATGCATAGCAAGCGTGCATACACACACAGAGACATGCATTTAAAAGGATACATTTCAGTGTCTTTCAAAAACTCAGCAAAGCAGGGATGATGATGAGCAGCTCAGAAGGACAGAGACATTTTCCTATCCGTACTCATGTCAATGGCACAGTGGCAAAAAGTGATTAGATTTAGTGGCAAAACCACCATGATATGGTTTTCTTTGTTTAAAGCATGTGAGCTGGCAATGGAAGTGCAAAAGTTATATTATTTCTTCTTCATTTCAGTTTGGTTTGTATATCTTTCAATATCATCTCTATTCTAAATATAAGAAGAGGAAAAGCTCTTTTCTAGCTATGAGTCAGAAACTGTCCTAAGCCATGAGGACACCCAAGCAAAAAGAATAGAGGAGATGAAGAGTCTGCCCTCATGCACTTGCATTCTACTCAGGAAACCTGGAGGAACCAAGTACTCATATATGCCTAATGTCCAGTGTGGCGTCTGTATTTGCTAAGAATCACAAGGAGAAATAGAGCAAATGGAGGAACTATTCAATGTGTTCCTCCCGAAGTAGGGTTTATCAAACATTGCATGAATCAGAGTAAATTTGGTTAAACCAATTCGACATTCTTAGACTGTATCTCTTGTAGTTTACCAGATAGCTGGATATTTTTAGCCAAAATTTATTTCATAATGTTTAATTGTATAACTGTCACAAAATATCATGCCTTTGTGCATTGTCTAAAAAGCAAACAAAGCAGTGGCATACTCGTGCATATTTTCTCCTCTCATACTATGAGTCAAGAACCTAAAATTTTCAGTGCCTGAGCATTGTGATTGCATATAAACAAATCTTAAAGACCACTCACTTTATAGTGGCTGGATGGTGAACCAAAATGGCCAACTGATCCTATTAGATCTATTAAAACCTATCTGTGGAACTGTTATACACATGGGTAATTTAGAGTTGAGACTACACCATATGAATTAATTGTCACCAAGATGGGGAATTCCTAATGTACTAGAATGGCATGAACTGACACACAGTGGCAGTGATGAACTTAAACATGTTTTATGTGATGAGTACCAAAGATCACACATCAGATCATGAGATCAAACTAGCTATACAGAATCTTTGCACACAAATGATTACATTTTCTAAGTCCTCAGTTCACATTGAAGTAAATTACCTCATGTATGGTATTTCAACTATAATACACCAAGGATTGTCTAGTTATAAATAATTTGTAAGTAATGGCCATACATTTTTTAAAACAGCTTCATACAATGGTCATATCGTGTGGTATAAAATCTTCATTATGCAAATTATGAAATGATATATGGTATTATTCATGCTACCATCAAGAGAGGTGACGCTTACAAAAGATATTCCTAGAAGACATTCTTTTCTTTCCTTTGAAATTGTTAGCTATGCTCTAACAATGAAAAACTTCCTGCTGAAGGTTCTTTGGTAGAAGATTTTAGCTTTCTTTTCTTTTGAATCTGAATCCAGAACTGATCTGGTTGGGTTTTTTTTTTCTGTTTTTGTTTTTGTTTTTCCAGAGATGCAGGGGTGGTTTAATACATGTAAGCCAATCAACATAGCACACTGTATTAACAAAAGGAAAGAAGAAATGATCAATATATGTGGAGGAAGCATTTGACAATTTTTAATACCTGTTCATGATAAAAACTCTCAATGCTGTTTCACAAACCCGATTCCTTATTTCTAACTATTGATATGATATTCATATAGATATGACATTGTTTACATGTTTTATTTCTTATGCTGATCTTTCATTCCACTATCTCTCCAAAGATTCCACTGAAAAGTCAATATATTTCCAGACTGATAAGGATCCTGATACAGCAGAGGATGTTCCCAAATCCACTTTTTCATCAGGTCAGGGAAGTTTCATCACTAAGGTTCTTTTTGGAGAGATTCTCTAAATTACATACCCAACTTCTCACCAACCCATGTTATATTGTTGCTTAGAGATGTCTTCTTCCCCACATTTCTAATGATTTCTT